>JAHIAM010007841.1:0-13041 GCA_021605205.1 Aegilops longissima | reverse complement strand
CCGACCGTAGTCCGCCAGGCTCTGAAAAGAGAGAGACTTTAGTATTCAGGATGTCGCCAAAGGGCGAGGCGAAGATGTCCGCGGAGGAACTCCATAACCGGCCACCGGATTCGGCAGGGGCGCTGGAGGTTCGTAGAGTCCCGAAAGGAGTCCGCACCGAGTCACGAGCTTGCAAAGGACAGGATGGTGTTCGCTCAATCATCGAGAGATTTCAGCCCTCGAGATGGTGTCCAACCAACCATCCTCGATCGGCAGTGTCGGTGTCAAACCGCGGATCTTGGGTAGGGGGTCCCGAATCTGCGCTAGGCGGATGGTAACAGAGACAAGGACACGATGTTTACCTGTGTTCGCCCTCTTGATGGAGGTAAAACCCACGCCCCGCTTGATTGATATTGATATTGTGGATGTTTACAAGAGTGGATCTACCACGAGATCAAGGAGGCTAAACCCTAGAAGCTAGCCTATGGTATGATTGTAAGGGTTGTTGTGATTGTAGTCCTACGGATTAAAGCCATCCGGTTTATATAGACACGGAGAGGGCTAGGGTTACATAGAGTCGGTTACAATGGTAGGAGATCTACATATCCAGATCGCCAAGCTTGCCTTCCACGCCAAGGAAAGTCCCATCCGGACACGGGTGAAGTCTTCAATCTTGTATCTTCATAGTCTTGAGTCCGTTGATGATGATAGTTCGCCGATGATAGTTCGCCGATGATGGTAGTCCGCAATCCGGACACCCCTAATCCGGACTCCTCAAGAGTCCTAACCAGGCTTCAATGACGATAAGTCCAAAGATGCGTAGTCTTCGGGCGCAAGGCGGTTCTCCTTGTTCCATGTACCGCCGTAACAGTGTCCGCTTCCTCATCAATGTTGTGCATCTCGGCTTCCACGCCCAATGGCCTTCTTCCACGCTGGTCAGGTGAATGAAAAGCCGTGGTGTCTTTTATGTTTTACCCCTAGTTGTGCGTAACAATCTGCCTATAAGGGAGGCAAGAATCCGATCCAAATCACCATCTTCCTCTCGCAAATACTCATCGGAGCGCCGACCAAGAATCCATTCCATCATGGACCGTCAACGCTGCTCTTCTTCTCGCCCCCTTTCCAGAGATTGAGGAGATGCTCTGCTGCACAACGAGCTGGTGAAGCTCCAAATGGGGGATATCTCCTCCTACCATGGTTCCGGGCTGAGCGGCTTGCCACCTACAAAGGTGGAAGCGTTGAGGTTACCCCTAATCCCAACCAAGGGGAGCGGTATGCTCTTCCCTATCTGATAAGGGGCTCTGATTTCTGACATCCATTCCTCCGCTGGCCTCGGAGTTCTACGGACTCCACCTCCATCACCTCACGCCTACTCAACCTGCATATTGCGGGTTACGAAGCTCTTAAGTAGCTTTTCCTCAAGGCATCGAGCCCCACTTCACTGCTGTGGAAGAGGTTGTTTTGCCTTGTACCCCGCTTCTCACGAGGGGTCCATATCAAGTGGGCGGCACCAAATATGGCGATTGTCGGACTCGATATCCATCCGAACTCCTAAGAAGGCGCTCAAGACCGGCCTTCGAATGGTTTTATATAGAAGACGCCCGCTGCCGTGACCTGTTCGGATCGGCCTCCCGAGTTCTGCCAATGCTCTCCTCAAGAAACGCCTTAGTTGGCGCCCGCGAGCCCCCGAACCGAGGGAAGACAAGAAGAGCTGCCACTATCTCGATGGGCCAATAAGGTTACGGCCCATGCCCGGTTGACTATGATTGGAGTCATGGCAACATGCATTACACGGGGTGCAACTACTACAATACAGGCCACCTAATGGGATTTCAACGGGAGGACGATGCCACCTGGCCATGGCCGTAGGGGGTCGGAATCGTCAAGATCCTGTGACGATCTTGTCCGCCTGTATAAGGGGAGAAGGAGGATTTCTCCGACGAACTCTAAATGGGTTTTCCATGAACAATCCCTCGCCTTGGTGTTAACACTCAACAGGTCCGACTCTGCGTTTTCAAACTTAAGTTTACATTGTATTTTTCTTCTCGACGCAGAACTGCGCCGATCGTGGAGGGAATGTCGAGCCTGCCCGCAGCCCGAGGATCCAGAGAGATCCTGGATCCGGCTCCAAGAGGATCCGACATAAAGGTGGAGCTAATCGACGGGTGTTCCACCAGCTTAGCATGGACAACGCTTTTAGTCTCCATCACGGCAGACTATCCCGGCCCATATCCGCTTCCTGTGATTGCGCCAAGCCCCGACACCGCCATTCCTTCCTTGCTTATTTCTTCACCACCGAGGCGATGGCATCAGGCAGAGGCGCCTTTGGGCGAGAAGCCGAGCCCATGTGGCTGACCAACAAGGGCCATTTGGACCAAGAAGCGGAAGAGGAGAGCGACGCCGGACTCAAACGCCGCCGCAAAGGTATAGCTCATACTCATTATTTAGAGCAACGCCTCCTAGGAAGCGCTTTGAGTGCCTGCGACTTTATAGGGAAAAGCGCCCGCCGGACTGCGGTGCATGGAAGTTGTCAATCCAACCTCTACTAGCCGGCTCCCCGCACCTGGTCGAGGGGGAGGCGAAGCAAGGCGCGAGTTTGGACGTCCTCCGACGGAGGATGCCGAAGACTGTCCGCCACCAAGTCTGAGGTGGAGAGTGCCTAAATCACAGGCGCCGCCGACAGTATTTCGGTGACGCGGCTTCTCCCCAGGCGCTGAATGCCTTTAACACGGGGGACGCGACCTCGCGCTGCCAAGATAGTTTTACCAGAGCTACTTGAGCAGTATGTAAAAGACATACGGGTAAGAGAATTTAATAGTTGTATATGCCAAGAGCCCCGAGACTTAAAGTAGTTATATTAACTGATTTAAGGATCATATGAAATGCAGGATCTTACCGAGAAGAATACCCGACCGCCTCAGAGTTGCAAGAGTGCAAGGCCCAACTTGAGGTCAGATGTTCTCGCGCAGGAGGAAACGCGAGGACCTCTCCGGTAACGCATTATTTTAGAAAGATAAGAAGGCGTTGCCTTTGCGCAAGTCTAAAAAGCGAGATAGTAAAAGCTGCGGACAAGATCCGGACAGACAAGAACTTCGCGCCAACTAAAGGTCCGGCGAGAGGGTGCCGTATAAGGTGCAGCATGAAAGGAACAAGCTCCAGATGCCCATGCCCAGCTTGGAGAAGAGCCGAAAGTATGCTCGGGCCGAAATAAGCCTGCCCCGCTAAGGAGAATCAACGCCTTCGCCATGGTATATATAGTAGTGCTTGAGCGAACTCCTTTGAAAAGAAGAGTTCGGCGAGGAAGTCAATTTGATGTAATATCTCAGCAGGTATGCTCACAGTCGCCTCGCTGGAGGAGATGCCCGAATAACGGGTGATCAACTTCCCGAATTGTTGCAACTGATCGAACGAAGTTCGCAAAGCTATGAGCGGCGCCATTCAGCGTTATGGCCAGCCTTCTCCGCACCCGAGGGTCTTGGGAGCTTGCGAGAAGCCGCAGTGAGTGCGCAGCGCCCATTTATGGAAGATTTCGCCCGCCGCCAAGGTGCAGTGGAGGCTCGGGCCATGGTAAAGACGCTTGCAAGAAGGCGGATCCCAACCACATGGGTCAAGTCGGACTGTGGGGCCCAAGGGGAAGGAGATCCTCGTGAGTTTAGTATACGCCAAGTGGAGTTGGTCAAAAATTTTCCCAACAGATCAGAAATTAGACAACCCGTTAGACGGATTGAGGAAGAATACAATCAATGATTTGACAATGTATTATAAAATGACATACAAAATGCCTTCTAGCCGATTGTAGATCGCTTGTCTTGCCGACCTTTTCGCTTCAATTCGGGACCCTAGAGTCCGAGTGTGTCCGAATACCTTCTCGGCTATGAAACAACCGGGTATGCATGGAGACCAAAGGGGGTCATCAAAGTTTTATCGCATAAGTGCCCAACTAGTTATGTTATATTACATGGTTAGTAAGAAACATCTTCCAGGAGAATAGTTCCATTATGGGTTCCTTTCCATTGGGGTGGCATGCCCTAAAGTGCATGTCCGGATCATGTAAAAAGCGTAAAACATCCGGGGCAGATAAATAAGTGGATAAAAATCATCTTTTAAGTCACCGAATCAATATTCCTTAAGAACGCTTAGCTTCGCTTCACCCACCGAGGTACACATCCGCTGACCCGGCAAGAATAATCGCAGAGGTGCTCCTTTACCTCCTAGCCGTAACAATCGAACGAGGGGTAAGCACAGGAGCCAGCAACCCAGCTTGGCCAAAACTTAAGTCATATCGATGCATATAATGGTGAATAAAAGGTACATGTGGAGGCTTGATATATGTGCGGGCATGAAGCTCAGATAATTAAGCTTCGTAAAGAAGCCCCTGTATAATGAGTGCGGTAGCACATCAATTGCGCGCGAACGCTATGCAGGTAAAGCCCTTTAAGGCTTGGATGAATAGGGTTGAGAAGAAAAGATAAACAAAAGGCAGCTGAAATAAAAAAAAAAAATTGGACGGGGAAGGGGACGAACTTTAGTCCGCGCTAGGCATAGAATCGCCGGAGGCGGGCTGCGCTCCATGGGTTCGCTCGAGTCGGTTATCCGATGCATTTCAGAGACGGTACGCCCGCCGTCAGGACTTGATCGATGATGAAGGGGCCTTCCCATTTGGGCTTGAGCTTGTCCTTTTTCTTGTCCGGCAGGCGTAGAACCAGTTCGCCAACGCTGTAAGTCTTGGCCCGCATTTCTCTGCTTTGATATCTTCGAGCCTGCTGTTGATAGAATGCGGAACGAGCCTTGGCGACGCCGCTTTTCCTCCAATGTGTCCAAGCTGTCCTGCCGATCCAACTCGCTTTCTTTCTTCGCATATGCGCACTCGAGAGTCATGAATGATGTCGCAGGCAAAACTGCTTCATACCAGATACCATAAAAATGGTGTGAATCCGTGTAGTACGGTTAGGCGTTGTCCGCAGCCCCGTGAGTACGGAGTCGAGCCTCTCTACCCAAAGGCGTGTCGATTTCGTAAGGGACCGCACTAGTCCGGGTTTGATGCCGCCATTATTAGACCATTTGCTCGCTCCACTTGACCGTTGGTTTGAGGATGATAGATCAAGCGTAATCGAGCTTGATGCCCATATTTTTGCACCATGATTTAACCTCATCGGCGGTGAAGTTCGTGCCATTATCGGTGATGATGTGGGGACACCATAACGTGTACTACCCGGATATAAAGTCTATCACCGGTCCGGACTCGCCGCTTTAACTGGCTTGGCCTCTATCCATTTGGTGAATTTATCCACCATGACCAATAGGTACCTTTGCTTGTGGGTTCCCTTTAAGTGGTCCAACCATGTCAAGCCCCTGCACCGCGAACGCCGTGTAATGGGTATAGTTTTGAGGGCGGTGGGTGGCATATGGCTCGATTAGCAAAGAGTCGACAACCGACGATCTTTGACTAAGTCCCGAGCATCCGCCGGGCCGTCGGCCAAGAAAATCCTGTACGGAATGCCTTTCCTACAAGGGCCCGAGCTGCGGCGTGGTGTCCGCTTAGTCCGCATGAATTTCAGCCAGAGGTTTCGCCTTCCTCTTCGGAGATACACCTTTGAAGGACTCCTCAGCTTTTTTTATAAAGTTCTCCTCATAGACCTTGTAGGCTTTAGATCACGGACAATGCAGCGGGCCTCATTTTGGTCTTCGGAAGCTCCTGCCAAGCAAGTAGGCGAGGAATGGTTCTGCCCACGGGCAATTACTGCCATTATGTCGTGGCGGAAGGTGTTATGTCATCGGCCGAATCGCCGTTGGTGCGGCTTGTTCCGTTTGTTAGTTCCGACTCTCTTCCCATAGTACGGATGGCTTGAAGAGCCGCTCCAGAAGATGTTAGGAGGGACAGCGCCGCTTTTGCGCCAATGCGTACAAGACGTCGGCTGCTTGGTTATTATCCCGGCCACGGATGGAATTCAAGTCCTTCAACCGGCTGACATTTTAGGACAGCGCTATGCGATATGCTGCCATTTTCGGATCTTTGGCGCCAAAGTCTCCGCTTATTTGGGATATTGCGAGGTTTGAATCCTCGCACTCTCTAGGCGTTGAATGCCCATGGAGATTGCCATCCGAGACCATGTAAAGGGCCTCAGATTCGCTGCGTTGTTGGAGTCCGTGGTACATTATCTGGAAGTACGATTGATCGTGTTCTCCTGTCGGGACGCTAATACGACGCCAGCCCCAATCCGCTAACATTTTAGAGCCATCAAGGCGCATAATCCAATTGAGTATGCGCCGATTCTTTAGGGAGTTCGCTTCGTCCATTCAGCTACAAAGTCAGCCAAAACTTGTGACTTTATAGCTCACGAGGTTTGTAAGATATATCAAATGGTAAGAGCTCAATGGCCCATTTTGCAATCCTGCCCGTCACGTCGCGGGTTGTTTATAATGTCGTTATGGTACTTCAGAGGCCATCATTATCGAACACTCTTGAAAGTAGTGTCGGAGCTTCCGGATGCCATGAACACTGCAGATGCTATCTTCCGATAGTGTGGTAACGGACTTGGTGGGGTTAACACAAAGGGATACGTGAGTATACTGGTTTTTGAAGAGGGAATTTATGCCCTTCTGCTTCGCTCGACGACGAGTACCGGCCACAACTTGATGTAGCTGCGTATGTATAACAACATTGGTTCGCCCCAGTTGGGCGCAGCCAGACCGGATTTGTTGCCAATATGGCCTTTATTTCTTCGAGTCCGGCGGTGGCATCCGCCCACCCTGGTGTTCGTGCGCTTAAGGAGGCGATAGAGGGTAATGCCTTTTCTCCTAGACGGAGATAAAGCGGCTTAGAGCCGCCACGCATCCGGTCAATTTTTGTATTTGCTTGAGGTCTTTTGGGATATCTAGCTGATGACAGAGCTCGGATCTTGGCTGGGTTTGTTTCAATTTCTACCGGATAATTTATGAAGCCCAAGAGCTTTCCAATTGGTACGCCGAAACACATTTTTCCGGATTCAGCTTGATGTCATATGCTCGAGGTTGTCAATGTGAGCCTCAAGTCGCCTACTAGAGTTTCGACAGAGTTTAGTTTTGACGACCACGCCGCCCACGTATGCCTCACCGTTTTGCCGATCCGGTTAGCCGATTATGTCCTCGAATCATGCGATATGTTGCGCCGGCTTTTTAAGTCCAAGGGCATCGTGTTGAAGCGTAATGGTCCATATGGAGTAATGAATGCCGCGCGGCTTGATCCGCTTCGCCATCTTGATTTGATGATAGCCGGAGTATGCGCCGTGAAGCACAATGAATCGCGGTTTCGCAGTGGCATCGGCGATTTGGTCGATGCGGGAGGGGAAGGATCCTTTGGGCAGGCTTTATTTAGGTCTTTGAAATCGGACATAGGCGCCAGGATTTGTCCTTCTTGGTACCATTACCAGATTTGCTAGCCAATCCGGTGTTTGATGTCTCCGGCGAACCGCCCAATAGTTTGGCTAGCCTCTCCCATTGCCTCGTCTTTTGGGTTCGAAAATCGTCAAGAGCCTGCTTGACCGGCTTGAACTTTTAGGATATTTAGGCTGTGTTCGCCAATGACGGGATTCCTCGGCATGTCCAAGGGTGCTGTGCAAAGATGTCCCAATTTTCTTGTAGAAATTTCAGAAAAGCGCGCTACATCAGGTTTAATTGTGCCCCGATGGAGGCCGCTTTTGCGGTGGTCCGCTGGTGGACTTGAATTTGACTATTTCATCCGCTGGTTTAAAAGAGGTGGACTTGGATCTTTTATCAAGTATCACATCGCCCCTGTTCACCGTGGAGCGATCGCGGTGAGTTCCTCGGCCGCTAGGGCTTCGGGATAGTGCCTCGAGGGCTAGTGCGGCTGTCTTATTTTCGGCGCCGAGTGCTATGTTCGGATCACTAGCTAGAGTGATAATTCTGGGACCGGCATTTTAAGCTTCATGTACCCATAATGGGGTATAGCTTGAAAATTGTGAATGCCTCTCGCCCCAATAAAGCATGATATCCGCTGCTGAATGGAGCCACTTGAAATGTGACCTCCTCGACCTGTAATTGTCCGGGTGAGCCTAACACTACGCCCAGCGTGATTTTCCCAGCAAGATGCTTCCCGCTGGGGATTATTCTTCTAAAGGTTGTGCTGCTTCGCTCAATGCGGTTCCAGCCTATTTCCATTTTTCGAGGGTTTCATAGATGAGGTTTAGTCCGCTGCCGCCATCCATGAGTACCTTAGTAAGGCGAAAGCCGCCTACTATCGGGCCGAGGACCAATGCGTCGGGTGCCCGGCAGTTCGAATTTAGGTTCGCCACCGCATTGAAGGTGATAGCCGTGTCGCCCATGGATTTATTGTTGCTACTTGGTAGACTTCGCAAGGTTATGGAGTTGTCGCCGTTGCATGTTATTGGATGCGAAAGTCTCGAAGACTGTTAACACCGTGACCGGTGTTGTCGGGCTGATTCTTGTTAGAAGCTCTTCGCCACTTTTGGCCACCGTCGTAGAGTATCCAACATGCTCAAGGCTATGAGTTGGAGTGCTACTCGTGGCTATGAATTTTGCAGGTCCGCTTAGCCAGCTTCCAAGACGCCGTTCCGCACTTTTAGGGGTTTTGGTTTTTGGTATTCAACCCGTGTGCTTGATAATGATGCACCCTTTGTTTCCGGACTAGGGATGTATTCGGGACCGATTATCCCAAAATTTACTTTCGGTTTTCAGTCGCTCCATTCCATAAAGCATTTGTTTTGTACGATGGTCGCCAAGTCGGCAAAGCGTAATTCACGCTTCGACTTATGGGGTTTAGGATTCCCTTGTCCGTGCAATTATTGCGTGAAGACCGAGATTATGCTTTCCCTCGCAGTCCTTTATCCTGTCCATAACCAGGAGGAATCGGGCCCAAAGAGTGATGTAATCGCCTCTGGGCTCTTGTTTGATTAGAGATAGATCAGATATGTCCGGGCGGGTGGTGGAACTAAGTCCGAACCCTACCCATCTCAAGGCTCAAGGTCGGAAGTTTCAACTTGGAAGCTTGATTTCGACGTTGTCCAACCAGTCTGGTCCGATGCCTGACTTTAAGTTCAGTGTTTGATCGAGGCCCGCCCCTCCGCTGGAATCCGCATGGGGGTTTGGGGATCCGGACATGACTAGTTTTCAATACAGGAGAAGCGGCCAAGATTGTTCCTCTACCATCGCAACGTGGTGGGTGACCGGAGAGTTAATTTCTCTCGATCGGTTTTAAGCCCAATCTGATCGAGTCGTAGCGCATCTTCAGATGGCGATGTGATCCAAGAGCTCGCATTACTTGACGAGAGCTCTATTGATCCAGCCGCGAATTCCGAATGACGTGAAAATTGCTTTCGACGACTTGAGAGGTCGTTGTCGGCGATGGCCGACAGCGGTCATAAGAAACCACCTAGTCGATAGTTTGGCCGGCATGCCAAGGCTCCTTTGGCTAAAATACCGCCTTGAAGACGGAGGAGGCATCCTTCCTATCGGTGAGGCGTAGGAACTCTCAATGAAAGCACCAATGTCGGTGTCAAACCGGCGGATCTTGGGTAGGGGGTCCCGAATCAAAGGCCTAGGGCGGATGGTAACAGGAGACAAGGGACACAATGTTTACCTGTGTTCGCCTCTTGATGGAGGTAAAACCCACGCCCCGCTTGATTGATATTGATATTGTGGATGTTTACAAGAGTGGATCTACCACGAGATCAAGGAGGCTAAACCCTAGAAGCTAGCCTATGGTATGATTGTAAGGGTTGTTGTGATTGTAGTCCTATGGACTAAAGCCATCGGTTTATATAGACACCGAGAGGGCTAGGGTTACATAGAGTCGGTTACAATGGTAGGAGATCTACATATCCAGACGCCAAGCTTGCCTTCCACGCCAAGGAAAGTCCCATCCGACACGGGTGAAGTCTTCAATCTTGTATCTTCATAGTCTTGGAGTCCGTTGATGATGATAGTTCGCCGATGATAGTTCGCCGATGATGGTAGTCCGCAATCCGACACCCCTAATCCGAGACTCCTCGGAGATCGGTCCAATCAATGGTCGGCGACACTAGTGCGCCTCTGTGACACCGCTCGCGGCAGTTAGATCATGCCCATCGAGATAGTGCGGCGCGCTTGGCTGCGGCTCAATCCATTGACGATCAAGTCTCCGCGATGTCGGCCATGTAGTTTAAATCTCCAAACCTGACCTGATGGCTGTGGGGGCTTTCGACTCGCAGATGGCCAAGTGAATTGCCCGCAGGCAAAGCCGCCAATACGAAGATCTGCTCAGGAGAAAAGTCTCACCCGACCACGCCGTTGTTGATGATCAAAGGAGCCATCGGGCCTATAGGTGACGACATAGAGGAACTCTCAATGGAAGCACCAATGTCGTTGTCAAAACCGCGGATCTCGGTAGGTGTCCCAACTATGCGCCTAGGCGATGGTAACAGAGACAAGGGACACGATGTTTACCCAGGTTTGGGCCCTCTCGATGGAGGTAATACCCTACCCCGCTTGATTAATATTGATGATATGGTAGTACAAGAGTAGATCTACCACGAGATCGTAGAGGCTAAACCCTAGAAGCTAGCCTATGGTATGATTGTTGTTCGCCCCACGGACTAAAACCTCCGGTTTATATAGACACCGGATAGGGTTAGGTTACAGAGTCGGTTACAATGGTAGGAGATCTACATATCCAGACGCCAAGCTTGCCTTCCACGCCAAGGAAAGTCCCATCCGACATGACGAAGTCTTCAATCTTGTATCTTCATAGTCTAGGATTCCGCCAAAGATGATAGTTCGCTATCCGACACCCCTAGTCCTCGACTCCCTCACGCCCATGGACCCTATGAGACGATAAGGCCCATGGATCCTACGAGACGAGAAGGCCCATGGATCCTACGAGATGTTGAAGGCCCATGGATCCTACGAGACGAGAAGGCCCATGGATCTCGATGGCCCATGAGGCCATGGTCGGGTGAGTTGGCCTGCTTGAACGTAAACAAAGATATTCAAAGAATTATCCTACTCAATACTATCACCTCTAAAAGCATACACTATAGAACAAAGATATCAAGGCATAGAAAGGTAGAGTAATCCTACACTATACAATAAAGAATTACAGCTGATTATACCCATCGGGCATTATGGTTCGCACAGTGATAATAAAGCATACACAAACAGCAAATTACATACATCGGGCAAATACAGCTCCTACATCATGGACGCCGATAAACTTAACTCCATTTGAACTATAATCTCTTCAGAAATAGGATTGGCCGGATTCAGATAGCACAAATTTCCGCCGCAAAATCTCCACCTTCATGGTTACCTCGTGTCTTGTTTCATTTTTTGACTCCGATCTAATACCGCATGTCCAGTCTCAACTTGTTGATTATACATTGACAATCATCTACACGTTGTCTTGCCACCTCTAGTTGATGCTCGAGAACATCAGCACATTCCAATTCCAATCCATAATCATTCGTAACGGCCATGCCGCATCGCCGCAGATCTTTGTGTTGATGTCACTTCATCCTGAAATGTTTCGTAAGTACACATGACTAGGGCAAAATATAGTTACAACAAGGAAGCTTAACAAGACACTATTTTGTACTACATGGCAAAATAGGACTAACAATAATGTTACACGCCACTTTCCAAAAAAATGTTACACGCCATGAAGCATAAGGTGATATTTTAAAAATTATAAAAAGATAGTCTGTGCAGCCTGCATACAGAAATCCTCTTAGCTCACCAGAGGAGCATGATGTTAGCCCAATCGAAAACACGTAAGTTAAAATTTAGATGGCACGCTATGTATAAGTAAGCAAGTTGGCCATTCTCGGCCTCAATTAAAGTCTTAGGGAGCATAATGAAAAACAGAGGGTTTTATACAAAGATACTACAGCAGGCAAAACTATGCAATCATTAGCGTAGTATAAACTAGATTGTGAGCCTCATGCAATAATAGTTGGTTAATAGACTTCAAAGCTTCAGCACACTTCGTAGAGTAATTAAATGGTAAGGCCTTTAATTATGTCAACTAGTAGTGATACAAGTACCGAACATCGTGCATGATTATTTGGGCATCTCATTAACTCGAGGAAAAATAAAGCAATTGAAAAGAGAAAATTAACTATGCCTAAACAAACAAGGAATTGAACTATTGAGTTGCATACAGTGACTTACCTTAGAAGGTTGAAGAGGCTCCAGCAGCTCCTACTTCTCTTGCAAGGCTCCTTCCTAACATCTTGTACTTGGAAATCCTCAATCTTATCTTCATTGCACCTCTACAAGGTGACACAAACTAGTTACTCGCCTCCTTGAAGATAAATATGCATACTTTCCAAATCAGGAACACAAAAGGATGAGATTATAACAAAACAACACCACATAATGAAACATGTCGCATCTCTTGCACTTGCACACAATGAAATGAGCATTTATCAGTTCGACTATGTAAAAACTAGGCATACCTTCGAACTGGATCTCTGTGTACTTTGGAGAGCCTATGTAGTGTACACCAAACCTTTATGTCACCTATGAGTTAGACAAGGCCCCACTACAGCAGCCCTTAGTGTTTAAATCATTGACAAGCTCGCTAGAGTGTTAGGTAAAGAACAACAAGTAATCAAAGCAAACAGTCCTAGTATGGCTGGCTGATGCAAACAAGCAATTGAACAGATGTGTGAGCAAATCTACATATCAAGAAAAGAAGCAAAGAAGGAGGCTTAAAGACCATCACTTGATCGACCAGATTTAAGGGCATTTAAACATCATGTGCAACGATGAACTAACATAAACATTGCATATTCCAGATTCTACAATGGAATGCACATGTATTAGGTTATGCCATGTATGATGATGCCTAAATGTATAGATAGTGGCATGAGTGATTCATCATTGCACGCACAATTGAATTGCAGTGTTAAGGGCCGCTCGATTCCGCTTTTCGTGGCATATTGTCAAAATAAGCCATAAAAGATGTAAAGAAGTCATTTTTGAGTTATGGGCTTGGGCTTAACTAATTTCGCTTTGAGGGGGGGTGACGGGATAGTTAAGCCAAGAACACATGCTAATGGAGCCATG
>JAHIAM010007839.1:0-11427 GCA_021605205.1 Aegilops longissima | reverse complement strand
TCTTTCCCGAGACACCACGTGATGATCGGGTGATAGGCTCACGCTCAAATACAACGGGCAAAACAGTTACACGCGAATACTCAGTTAAACTTGACGAGCCTAGCATATAAAGATATGGCCTCGAACACGAGACCGAAGGTCGAGCGTGAATCATATAGTAGATATGATCAACATAGTGATGTTCACCATTGAAACTACTCCATCTCACGGATGATCGGACATGGTTTAGTTGATTTGGATCACGAATCACTTAGATGACTAGAGAGATGTCTGCTAATGGGAGGTTTTAATATGATTAATTAAACTTAAATTTATCATGAACTTAGTACCGATAGTATTTTGCTTGTCTATGTTTATCGAGATAGATGGCTCGTGTTGTTCCGCTTGAATTTTAATGCGCCTTGAGAAAGCAAAGTTGAAAGATGATGGTAGAATTACACGGATCGGGTCCGTGAATTTGAGGATTATCCTCATTGCTGCACGTAAAAATTACGCCCCGAAGCACCGCTGTGAAGTCTGCTGCAGATGCCGAGCCGGTTGTGAACGTCGCAAAGCAGAGCTGATGACTACTCAATAGTTAAGTGTGCCATGCTTTACGGCTTAGAACCGGTCTTCAACGACGCTTTGAACGCATGGAGCATATGAGATGTTCCAGAGTTGAAGTTAATATTTCAAGCAAATGCCCGGATTGAGAGATATGAAGTTCCAATAAGTTCTATAGCTGCAAGATGGAGGAGAATAGTTCTGCGTGAGCACATACTCAAAATGTCCGGGTATAACAATCACTTAATTCAGCCGAGTTAATCTTCGATGATAGTGTCATTGATGAATTCTCCAATCATCGCCACCAAGCTACAAGAGCTTCGGATGAACTATAATATGCAAGGGATGACTAAGACATTCCTCGAGCTCTTCGCAATGCTAAAAGCATGGAGGTAGAAATCAAGAAAGAGCATCAAGTGTTGATGGTCACAAGACCACTAGTTTCAAGAAAAGGGCAAAGGAAAGAAGAAGGAACTTCAAAAAGAACAGCAAGAAAGTTGTGATCAAGAGAAGAAACCCAAGTCCGACCTAAGCCTGAAATCGAGTGTTTTACGCAAGCGCATCGACATCGAAGCGGAACTGCCCCAAGTATTTGGCGGATAAAAGGATGGCAAGGTGAACAAAGGTATATGTGATATACATGTTATTGATGTACCTTACTAATACTAGCAGAGTACCTGGTATTTGATACGGTTCTGCTAATATTTGCAACTCAAACAGAACTACGGATTAAGCAAGATTGGCTAAGGACGAGGTGACGGCGCGCTTGGAAATGGTTCCAAAGTCGATGTGATCGCGGTCGGCACGCTACCTCTACATCTACCTTCGGATTAGTTTTAGACCTAAATAATTGTTATTTGGTGCCGTGAGCATGAACATTATATCTGGATCTTGTTTAATGCTAGACGGTTATTCATTTAAATCGAGAATAATGGTTGTTCTATTTATATGAGTAATATCTTTTATGGTCATGCACCCTTGAAGAATGGTCTATTCTTGTTGAATCTCGACAAGAGTGATACACATATTCATAATGTTGAAGCCAAAAGATGCAGAGTTGATAATGATAGTGCAACTTATTTGTGGCACTGCCGCTTAGGTCATATCGTGTAAAACGATGAAGAAACTCCATACCGATGGGCTTCGAATCACTTGATTATGAATCACTTGGTACTTGTAACCGCCTCATGGGCAAGATGACCAAAACGCCGCTCTCCGAACTATGGAGCGAGCAACTGATTTGTTGGAAATCATACATACCGATGTTTGTGGTCCAATGAATGTTGAGGCACGCAGGTATCGTTATTTTCTCACCTTCACAGATGATTTGAGCAGATATGGGTATATCTACTTAATGAAACACAAATCTGAAACATTTGAAAAGTTCAAAGAATTTCAGAGTGAAGTGAAAATCATCGAATAAGAAAATAAAGTTTCTACGATCTGATCGTGGAGGAGAATATTTGAGTTACGAGTTTTTTACATTTGAAACAATGGGAATAGTTTCAATCACGCCACCCAAAACGGAAATGGTGTGTCCGAACGCGAATCGATTTTACTGATATGGTGCCCTATGATGTCTATTTCGATTTACCCTATCGCTTTGGGGTTATGCTTTGAGACGGCCGATTCACGCTGAATAGGACACCGCCAAAACCGCTGAGACGACGCCTATGAACTGTGGTTTGGCAAGAAACCAAAGTTGTCGCTTTTTAAAGTTTGGGGCCCTGCTTATGTAAAGAAACTTCAACCAGATAAGCTCAACCCAAATCGGAAAATGTGTCTTCAAGGATACCCAAAGGAGATGTTACACCTTCATCACAGATCAAGGCAAGATTTTCGCTAAATTCGGATCCTTTCTAGAGAAGGAGTTTTTCAAAGAAGTGAGGGGAGGAAAGTAGAACTTGATGAGATAATCAGATCGCCCTTATTGAAAGTAGTTCATCACAAGAAATGGTTCCTGGACAACTACACCAATTAGTGAGGAAACTAATGATGATGATCTGGCTTCAAACAAGTTACTAGAACTCGAGGTCAACCAGAGTAAACGCACTGAGTGGTAGGTAATCTTATTCGAAGTCATGTTACTGACCATGGCGAACCCACAACATGAAGAAGGATGGTGAGCCCAATTCCCAAAATGGCGGAAGCCATGAAATCGAGATGGGATCCATGTATGAGAACAAAGTATGGATTGTTGACTTCCCGATGATCGCAAGCCATTGAAAATAAATGGATCTTTAAGAAGAAGACACGCAATGGTAATGTAATGTTCACAAAGCTCGATTTGGAAAGGTTTTACAAGTTCAAGGAGTTGATAATGAGACTTTTCACCCATAGAGATGCTTAAGTCTGTCCGAATATGTTAGCAATCCGATTTTATGATTATGAAATTTGGCAAATGGATGTAAAAACTGCATTCTTGAATGGATTTCTAGAAGAAGAGTTGTATATGATGCAACCGAAGGTTTTGTCGATCCAAAGGGGCTAAAAAGTGCAAGCTCCAACATCAATTTTGGCCGTGCCCTCTGAGTTGAATAAACCTTTGATAGTGTGATCAAAGCATATGGGTTTACAAGACTTTGGAGAAGCCTCGATTTACAAGAAAGTGAGGGAGCTCAAGCATTTCTAATATTATATGGGACATATTATTGATTGGAAATGATATAGAATTTCCGATAGCATAAAAGGATACTTGAATAAAAGTTTTTCAATGAAAGACCTCGTGAAGCTGTTAATATTGGCATCAAGATCTATAGAGATAGATCAAGACGCTTAATTGACTTTCACAAAGCACATACCTTGATAAAGTTTTGAAAAGTTCAAAATGGATCAGGAAAGAAAGGTTTTTACCGTTGAAGGTGTAAGATTGAGTCGATCAATGCCCACCACCAGAAGATAGAGAGAAAATGAAAGATGTTCCTATGCTTCACCATAGGCTCTTCATTAAATGCAATGCACCCTGGGTATATGCTTAGGAAGCTGGCAGAAGGTACCAAAGTAATCCAGAATGGATCATGACAGGGTCAAGAACATCCCAAATACCAAAAGGACTAAGGATATGTTTCTCGATATGGAGGTGACAAAGAGCTATAAATTTACGCCGATGTAAGTTTTGACACGATCCCGGAATTCTAAATCGCAAACCGGATATGTTTTTATTAAACTGGAGCCCCGGTGGTTCTAAACAAAGGCCGTGGGGATCTACATGTGAAGCGGAGTATAGGCTTCGAAGAAATGAAGGAGTCTGATGAAAGAGTTCATTTCCGATCTAGGTGTCATACCTAGTGCATCGGGACCGATGAAGATCTTCCGGAAACATCTGCAATTGCGGCAAAGGAATCCAAATTTCAAAGAGGACCAAGCACATCAAGAGAGCTTCAATTCCATTCGGGACCAAGTCCAAGGGGAGACATAGAGATTTAAAATACATAGGATCTGAATTTACTCTGACTAAGCCTCTTCCAGAAAAACATGATCAGCACCAAGACTCCGGGTGTTAGGATCATTACTTTGTAATCTAGATTATTGACTTAGTAAGGGGAGACAAGGAAATATGCCCTAGAGGCAATAATAAAGTTATTATTTATTTCCTTATATCATGATAAATGTTTATTATTCATGCTAGAATTGTATTAACGGAAACATAATACATGTGTGAATAATAGACAAACAGAGTGTCACTAGTATGCCTCTATTGACTAGCTTGTTAATCAAAGATGGTTATGTTTCCAACCATGAACAAGGAGTTGTTATTTGATTAACAAGGTCACATCATTAGTTGAATGATCTGATTGAATGACCCATTCCGTTAGCTTAACACTTGATCGCTTAGTATGTTAATGCTTTTCATGACCCATACATGTTCCTATAACTATGAGATTAAACCCTGCACCGGAGGAACACTTTGTACTACCAAACGCCACAACGAATCGGGTGATTATAAAGGAGTATTAGTGTTCCAAAGGTACTTGTTGGGTTGGCGATTTAGATTAGGTTTTGTCACTCCCATTGTCGGAGAGGTATTCTAGGCCTTCGTAAAACATCACTTAAGCCTTTAAGCATTACAACTAAAGAGTTAGTTGTGAGATGATGAATTACAACAGAAAGAGATTTACTGAACAGATTGAACTAGGTATTGATACCACGATCAATCTCGGGTAAGTAACAACCGATGACAAAGGGAACCGATGTTTGGGCGTTTGACCTAAAGATCTTCAGAGAATATGTAGGAACCAATATGGGCATCCGTTCCGCTATTGGTTATTGACCAGAATGGTTCTAGGTCATGTCTAATAGTTCTCGAACCCGAGGGTCCGGACGCTAACGCTTCGGCATCCATTATGAGTTTATAAGTATTGATGCACCGTTTGTTCGAGTCCCGATGTGATCACGGACATGACGAGGAGTCTCAAATGGTCGAGACATAAAGATTGATATATTGAAGCCACATTTGACATCGGAAAGGTTCCGGGAAATCGAATTTAGAGTACCGGAGGTTACCGAACCCCGGGATATATGGGCCCATAGGGCCTTGGAGAAAGGAGAAGGCAGCCCTGGTGGGCCCGCCTCTTCCCCTAGTCCTATTAGGACAGGAAAGGTGGGCCGCCCCTTCCTTCCCTCCAGTCCTAATCCAACTAGATTGAGGGGAACCTCCCGAGGGAGTAGGACTCCCTTGCGCCCCTTGGGCCGCCCCCCCTTGGCTCCTTTATATAGGGGGGGCACCCGATACACACAAGTTGATTACGGATCTTCCAGCCCCTTTTCCACCATATTCCACCGTCATATCCGGAGGCGGGCCCAGAAGTCATATCGTCAGAGCTTAGGCGGCCCGGCGTGGAGCATCAACATCCACCACGCCGTCAGGTTGACGGAACTCATCCCGCACTTTGCTGGATCGGAGTCCGGGATCCCATCGGCTGAAGGGCGAACTCGGAGGTGCCGACGCTCGGTGCTTGGATCGGTCGGATCGTGAAGACGAACCACATCAAGCGGTTATAACGCCGCCGGGTTCACGAGGACGGGCGGACATTCCCTCTCCTTTTATGCCATCACCATGGTCTTTGGCGGATCGGGAATTTTTTGAAATTACTACGCTCCCCAACAATGCATGGATGACCATGATAACATGCCAAATTGAAAATTTGGGATGTTACAAACCTACCCTTTAAGATGAATCTTAGATTCGGGTTGGCTAGAAAATAGATGCGGATGGTCCTTGGATATCATCTTCTCGCCCGTGGCTTCCTCCTCTGATGGTGGCTCCAATCAACTTTTGCAAAACTTGAAACTTTGGGGGACTCAATGTCAAATCCGAATCTTTACCGCTTCCTCATAAGTCAAATTACTATCCAACCGACGTTTCCCTTTATCCTTTAACGGTATGTCAGCCATCTCAAAGGCATTTTTCGCCAGGATGGAAACACATCGGAACTCCCGACAATCCTCGTAACTCCAGCTTGTAGGAAATTTCCCATCCATTCCAAAACACGAACGGTCCTACAAATCTTGGGGCTAATTTCCCTTTACTCCAAAACGCTTACCCTGGGGTGATACCGGGTAGGCTGCTCACATAGGCTCTTCGCTTGAATCGAACTTTCCCCAGACGGCAATCTTAGTCCGTCCCGATCGCTTAACCTTTCCTCCAGCTTTGATCAAATCGGCCCATAAAGATTTCTCCTACCTCATCCCACATCAATGGTGTTCTACATCGGCCCATACGAGCTTCAACGGTGCCATCTTCAAACCGCCGGATCTGTTATTATATGTTTGCGACGCAAATTGTCATCCCAACTAGATCCATAATCTAGCGCAGTTCAACATATCCTCCGGATCCGATTAACTCTCTCTTCCATCCGTCGGTGGAACGACGAATTCCAACTGGTACCAAGGTCCGATGGTTGATAAAATTTTGAAGTAAAGTTTTTCTATCCGACAGATGCTCCCGAACTCCGAAAAACATACATCCTGGTCATATATTCTTGGCTAACTTGGCACTTGTATAAGTGGTTTTCACCGGGATGAAGTGAGCTACTTTGGTCAAACGATCCACAACACCCATATTGAATCATATCCGCTTTGGTTCCGGGTAATCCGTGATAAAATCCATGCCGTTTGTCCCACTTCCATTCGGTATTGGATAGGCTGCAAAGTCCTGTGGCTTTTGGTGCTCGCCCACACATACATCGCCCAATAAAATATTTTTCCATCCACCGTAAACGCTCCTTCAAGTCCAAATTCATCTTGGTGTTTCGGGTGAATCGAGTATGGTGAGTCATGGGCCCTTGAAGTATTAACTTCCCGATCTCCCAATTGTTGGGCACAAAACCGTCCTCAAACCACAAGGTATCATGCTCATCCTCCAAAACCTTTGGCCCTTTGCCCATCTTTTCTTTTATCTCAGCAATCTTTTATCCTCCTTCCGAGCTTCAATCTTGTCAAAAGGTCGATCAACCTCCATTGTTGAAGAAACCTTTGGAACAATTCCAACCAAGTTCCATAATATCCTCTGCTAACCCTTGGCGTCCTACTTTCAAGGATGTTGGCATAGCTTTCCACTCAAAGGCCCCGACGCTACTTTCCGGATGATAGTGTAGCTTCAATCAAACTTTATAAGCTCCAGCCATCTCCTCCGCTTCGAGGTTCACCCTTCGGTGAAAATGTACTTCAAGCTTTTATGATCCGTGTACACATCACAACGGTTTCCAATGAGATAATATCTGTTTTTAACGATGCATTACATGCTAACTCTAAATCATGGGATAGTTCAACTCATTGGTTCATTGTCCAATAAAACCACTTTTCCGCCCCGCATAAGAACACATCCAAGTCCCAAGAGAGGGCCACAATACACTTGAAACTCCTTATGTATATCCGCAAGGTCAAGATGGGCTGTAGTCAACGCTTTTCAACTCTTGAAAGCTTGTCTCGCAATCCTCCGCCATTTGAACTTAGTATCCCTTTAGCAATTTGTCATTGGTTTAGCAATCTTGAAAAATTTCAATGAATTCGATAATATCCGCCACCAAGGAAATCGAATTTACCGACGGGGTGCCAACCATTCAAAGGATCGATGAATTTATCGATCACGCATACCCTCCGATATAACATGCCCAAGAAATCCAACTTCCTTCAACCAAAACTCACACTTGCTGAATTTCGATAACGGTTCCCGATTTCGAGAACCAAACGGGTGTTCGTGCCTTCGCTCTTCGAGTAAACCAAATATCATCAATAAACACCCAACAAACTTGTCCAAATACTCCATGAACACTTTATTCATCATACTCATGAAATAGGAGGCATTACGTCCAAACGAATGACCGATATCATATAATCCATATCGAGTGGTGAACGCTATCTTGGGTATATTTCTCAATCTTCAATGATGGTATCCCGATCAGAGATCAATCTTCAAAACACCTTACCTTGAATCGATAAAACAATCGTTGATCATCGGATGGATACTTGCTTATTTATTTCATTCAAGCTTGGTAATCAACAACCATCCCTTAGGGAATGTTTTTTCCACCAAAAGTACCGGGCTCCCAAGGTGATGAACTTATGGATGTAACCTTTTCCAATAGCTTTGATCTGCTAATTTCTCCGATCATTTAAGGCATCCGTAGGGTCTTTGATATTGGCCCCACGCATTAGTTCTATCGAAACTCGATGTCTCGATCCGGGCATGCCGTAACCCCGAAAACATCCGATAACCTTTACCAGGTACCTCCCCTAAACCTCGTGAGGGTTTCACTTGGCTCCTCCTAGGCACATGCCTAGATATATTTAATACTTTTTTCCTCCGGGGTAAGATAAATTGACTTGCAGCCACCAATACCCTAAATTTTGACATCCACCATACCAATATCACATCCAATCCTTGGGACTCCAAGATAATTAGGTTTAAAACATGCCAATGATTAGGGGATCTAGGTGCACCATCTCAGCCATGTACTGCTCCAAAGAGCTCACTAAAAGAGGTGTCCTAAGGGTCGTTGGTATTTAAGCTTATCCACAACCCTTGATATGTATGAATGCGATGCACCAAGATTTAAAAGAACAAAGCGTAAATGACGAACCAAAACTACCTATTACCGCTCCCCCTTTCTTTTCGACTTCCTCCACGTTAACGGGTTCACTTGTCCTTTGTTGAATGGATTGGGCTTCTTCCCAGGCCCATTTGTTTATTTTTCCTTCGGGGCATTGGCATAATGCCCGCCTTCCCCACTTAAAACAAATAACTCTTAAGTCCTCTTTTGGGGTGTAGCTGGGTTTGAGCATTTCGATTATTGTTGACCCATTCAATTCCCATTCTTAATTATCCATCCTCCTCCATTATGGTTATGTCCTCCATGGTTATGAACAAGTCCTGAGTTCGGGGTTAAACGAGGCTTCCGTGAGCTACCGAGTTTACTTCCTTGTCCATACTTTCTTAATTCAATTTGCTGCTTTCCTTCAATCATTAGGCCCTTATCTACCAACTCGGTAGTTGTTGAAAGTTGCCACCATCAACTGATACTCATCTCATCATTCATTCCTTCCATAAACTTTTCTTCTTCGCTCGGGGCTAACACAAGGGTAAGTGAAACTTAAACTCATCCACGCATCGAGCCACAAGAGGTTTTCCCCGGGCGTTAAGTGAACTCACGCTTTTATCCCATGGCCCATTAAACAGGGAAAACGTTGAACTATCCCGTGACATTGGTTGGAAAATACCTAATTCCCCACCGGGTTTGCTGGTCCATCCAATTGTGTCGCAAAGCAAATTTTAAATGTGCTCCCCTGGTTAATTTCCAAAGGCGTACCTCCCTTTCGCCTTTGGCTGGTCATGAAAAACCCGGTTTCCTCGGAAGGGCTAAATTTCCAGGGGGCTTGATTTTTTTTCATTCCCTGCGAACTGAGCTTCTCAAGGCATTCTGTTTGGTCAACCTAGTCCAAACAAAACCGGGTCACGCCGGAGGCATCCGATTTAGTGGGGATTAAAATCTGCGGAAAAACTCCCATTGCCTAGGCCACAATTTTAATGCAAGGCTCAAAACTTCAGGCATGGTAAGTGCTCCATACTTTACATGGGGAAAACACATTATTGGGGTTTAGAAATTTTGATGGTGGAAACTCCAGATTCTCCCTGTTTTATAGTATCTCCTTGACTTGGTTCCCAATATTATTGTCCCAAAGGGACTTCTTCGCCCCCGGGTGCTTCCTCCCTGAAACTATCTTCTTGACTAGGGATTTTTAAGAGGGTCTTGTTTTTCCTATTCCATCGCGGGTAACTTGAGCCCTCCACCATGATCCTGTTTTCCTTCTTCAAATCCACACCAAGACTCGGTTTTTTAGCCAAGTGCTTTATTCTGATGTCTAAAGGAACCTTTTCAATTTATTGGCCCTAAGGCCCACATTTGGTAATGGGCTTTAAGTTTAGTGATTCTTCAATTTCCCAGGTAATGTGGGCTGCCATACTTTCCCAAAACTCCATTTTCATTAAAACGACATATGGGTTGGGCAAATGGAACTAGAGTTGAATCTTCCAGCTTTTCCGTAAGGGGCCTTGTACGCCCCAAACTTGGTATTAATATTCATGTACCTGGATTCCCCAAACCCCAAAAGTGGTTTCACCCAAACATATTATTGATTAAAAGTGAAAAAAGAAGGGAAATGATAGGGAGTACCTTGGTTTTACTTAGGGTCGGTTTCCACACTCAGCGGTCTCGATACCATTTTAGAACCCGACCCAGGCAAGTCTCTCTTTCTCATCCTGATGAATCCACAAAAAAATCGGATTTATCAGTAGAACACCACTTATTACATAATGTTCAAAAGGAATTTTACAATGATATGGCTTAAGGCCTTAATGCATAAAAAAGGCTTAAATAAATGAGTCCTCAATCCAACGATAAAGTGACAAACCATTATCAACTATCGTCTAAATCTAACTAAACACGCCCAAACGGCAACATGGAATAGCCCAAGTAACCAAGGTAATAAAAATGCTATCTCATCAATATTAAACTTATGAACTTTAAAAGCCAATTTTTTCCCTAATCAAAGGAAAAATTTTAATTTAACTTCTGGTGGTTGAAACATCATTGAGAATTAACCCAATCAATCCCAATTAAATGGAACAACCCAACAAATTAATTAAGAGGTGAACAGGAATACTAAGACTAGTTTAAGTCCAAACGGGGACACCAACCAGGAGATTTACATCTGCAGGGTTTCATTTTCCCCACAAACTGATTATTGATTTCAAAGGGTTTGAGAAACAGCCGAACACATTTTCGTAAACATTAACTTTTACTCCTATGATCATACCAAACCTAAAAACCCACTACCCGGGTCTACCTTTCGACCACGAACTTACCCAATTAACCCAAATAGCTTGTCTGCAGGGTTTCTAGCTAAAACCACCTTCCGAGCGGTGGGCGGTCCAAGGGTCCACGGACCCCGGGATTTCCCGCAAAGGCCCTTTGCCTCATAGTGTATTAAAGGCCCCTTAAAGAAACCTTAAAACAACCCCTTGATGAAACTCCAAACCAAACCAGCCACAGCGCATGGCAAGTGCAAACTGGTCTCCCAAGGGTTTTTTAAAAATTCCCCAAAATTAACCCCAAAAATTAATAATCCTAAAATGCAATGTTTTTGCTAAATAAAAATTAGAAAAAGATGAAAATTTCTTGCCCCCTTGAATTTAAATTAATAATTCTAGCAAAAAAATCAAATAAAAAAAAAAATCCAAAAAAATTCAATGGAAGATTACCAATTAACTTAAAATCCGGGGAAAAAAATAAACCAAACGGGCCAAATAAACCAAAAGAAACAAATCCCTTTACTTCTGAACTAGGGTAAATTTTCAGAGGCAAAATGAAATTTATATTGAAAAGG
>JAHIAM010007836.1:0-13858 GCA_021605205.1 Aegilops longissima | reverse complement strand
AAGGTGTTATTCTAGTACGAACTCTAGGGCTGTTTGTGACACTTATAGGAATAGCCCAACGGATTGATTGGAAAGAATAACTTTGAGGTGGTTTCCACCCTACCATAATCTCTTTGTTTGTTCTCCACTATTAGTGACTTTGGAGTGAATCTTGTTGCATGTTGAGGGATAGTTATATGATCCAATTATGTTATTATTGTTGAGAAAACTTGCACTAGTGAAAGTATGAACCCTAGGCCTTGTTTCCTAGCATTGCAATACCATTTACGCCACTTTTACCACTTGCTACCTTGCTGTTTTTATATTTTCAGATTACAAAACCTTTATCTACCATCCATATTGCACTTGTATCACCATCTCTTCAAACTAGTGCACCTATACAATTTACCATTGTATTGGGTATGTTGGGGACACAAGAGAATCTTTGTTATTTGGTTGCAGTGGTTGCTTGAGAGAGACCATCTTCATCCCACGCCCCCACGGATTGATAAACCTTAGGTCATCCACTTGAGGGAAATTTGCTACTGTCCTACAAACCTTGCACTTGGAGGCCCAACAACGCCTACAAGAAGAAGGTTGCATAGTAGACATCAGCGCGAGGTGGCCAAGGGGTCACGGAGGGCAAGGAGCACCGCACACCGAGCGATATTTTTGGATGTCCCGGAGGGGTCTTGACTTGCAAAGCAGCGTGAAAGGGCAGGACATTATTTTCAATGAAGACACTCATTTTTGTCTTTGCCTTGTATGATGAAAACAAATCTGGTTTGTAATATAATGTTTGTTATGTTTTGATTGTTTCTCCGTGGCCATGTTGTATGGAATCGAGGGTTGACCAGTCGGCTTCTACCCTCACGTAGGTGGTACGGAGGTGTTCGGATGGAATCTAAACAATCTTGATCCAATTATATGGTCCTTGAAGGAGTTGTTTAGTGCAACAACCAGGCAATCAGACTATGCCTTAAACGCCTCACTTAGCCACAGGAGTTTTATAATAAAACATAGGCACGGCCCCGGTATACTAACGAGAGTGTTGTCGTTCGATCCGAAGTATCGATCCTTCGCAAATGCGGAAAAATCTCCAACGATTTGTAACCTCCAAACAGTTGATCGCTCGCCGCATCATGACAGCCGCTTTCTCCGAGGTGCTCATCCGGTTTAGACCATCAAAGAGTTCTCCTTTACTACCCTAGCCGATGTAGCGGAACGTAGGGTAGCAAGCAGGAGCCGGCAACCCAACTATTGACCAAAGACATGATTCGAGCTAATGCATATAATGCTAAATTGGGTGCCAAACTTATCTATAAGAAGTGTTCGGACTTTGTTGCGATGATGGGCGAAGGGAACCCCTGCTAATATGAAACATACCAAAGTGCACGGGTGCGAGGATATAAGTAATCAATGGCAACGGGAAACAGAAAAGAGTAGAGGTAGTATCTCGGCCCCTTGACTTGGGCCAGAAACGTTTCCATTATAGTTGGGTTAATGTGTCAAAGCACATTTATACAAATAATGCGATAAGCAACCGCTATTTAACATGCCGTAACCGAGGAGAGCTGCATTTGGGTACAAAAACAGCTAGAGTAGTCGTTGGATTGTCCTCTAGGGCTTCCCCTGTGCCATTGCTCGCCAATTGTGTACTTGTCCTTTGACAGATCGCTAATCGGCCATCGGAGGAGGCCTGTATAAAAGATACCGGAAAAAACAAGGAAATAGTAAAGATATCTGAGTCTGGGATTGGTGTAGAACTACAATCTTGAGCTTGAGATAAGATAGTGTGGTACGCTGCTGAATCTAGCAAACGGGTTGGTCCGAAAGGCGTGGTAGCCGCATGAAAGGGACGATATCGAAGATTTAAATCTTCGCTCGAAGTTATCCGGAGAACCGAAGACCACCTCGCGGATTGAGCCCGCATAACGGGCATCTACCCGTGACTCCTTTAAAGGTAGTATTTGTGGGTTTGATTCGTGAGGGATTAATGCCCATCTTCCGCATTGTATCCCGAAGAGCAGGTTGAGGTTGCTACCACCGCCCATTAGGACTCGTGTTAGGTGAAATAGGTCGATGATTGGGTCCAGGACCAAGGGCCGAACCGCCATGGCGGATACTAGTTGGGTGATCTCGACATTGAAGGTGATCGGAATGACGACCACGGATTGAATTTTCGGTGATCGGTCTACCGAGACGCCCCTTAGTGCTCACTTGCGCCCCGAGGGAGTCCCGATTAGGGGTGTCCGGATAGCCGGACTACCATCATCACCGAACTATCATTGGCCGGACTATCATCATCGATCGGACTCCAAGACTATGAAGATACAAGATTGAAGACTTCGCCGGTCCGGATGGGACTTTCCTTGGCGTGGAAGGCAAGCTTGGCGACACGGATATGTAGATCTCCTACCATTGTAACCGACTCTATGTAACCCTAGCCCTCTCCGTGTCTATATAAACCGGATGGCTCTAGTAACGAGGACAACATGAACAACCCTTACAATCATACCATAGGCTAGCTTCTAGGTTTAGCCTCCTTGATCTCGTTAGATCCACTCTTGTAAACATCCACAATATCAATATCAATCGAGCAGACGTAGGGTTTTACCTCCATCGAGGGCTCAACCTGGGTAAAACATCGTGTCCCTTGTCTCCGTTACCATCCGCCTAGACGAACAGCGGGACCCCTACCCGAGATCCGCCAGTTTTGACACCGACATTGGTGCTTTATTGAGAGTTCCTCGTCGCCACCGATAGGCGGATGGCCTCTTCAATCAATAACGACGAGTCCCGGTGGGACTTTTCTCCCTGCAGATCTTCAGATAGGCGGCTTCGCATCGCGGGCCAACTCACTTGGCCATCCGAGCAGATCGAAGCTACCTGCCGCCGGTCAGGTTTGGAAGCCTAAACTTGGGCTGATATCCGGGAGACTTGATCTTGATGGATCTGAGCCACACCGAGCGTGCCCGCCACGATGGGCATGACCTAACTCGCCCGGACAGCACCTTGAGGCCGCATACCTAATCCGCCTCGACATAGTCCGGAGCCGATCGCCGGATCGAGGACGGATGGCTAGACACCGCCGAGCTGCAACTTCACGGCGATAGAGCCAACACTTACCTTGTCCCGCATAAAGCTCATGACTCCGAGGTGCCGGACCCAAACCTCCTATGCCCCGCCAAGAATCCGATTGCCGATCATGGAATTCACCGCTGCGACATCTTTCAAGACTCGCCTTCGGCAATATCATAAATTCATCAAGCATCTCTCGCCATTCAGAGAACCCTGCCGAACCACGGCCGGATGGTTGGGACGCCGGACGACAAGAAATTCAGAGCCCACCCACCACCCACTTCAGGCCACCGCCGACGATTTAACCGACGACTGACCACGACCAAGACATCGACGTATGGACGACGATGCCGAGATACAAGAACCAAGGCCACAGACACCGGAAGACCAATGCCATACGACATATACATGGTGGACACCCCAAAAGATGGGGACGGCGAGGAAGCAACGGAGGCCGATTCCTTAAAGAAACAGCCCAAGCGCCGATGTCAGGGCGCCGCTTTAAATCCCGCCACGCAAGAATGGAGATTCCGCACAGGAGATAATAACACCCCGTAAAGTGCCGAAGATAACCTCCAAAGACGATCCAGCGCAGGAGGAGGAGGCAAGCCCTCGAGAGGCGGCATTAAGAGGTCGAGGATGACAATTACTTACCTCCTCCGGAGACGAGGCAAGTCTCGACGACGACGAATTGTCAGGCCCGAGGATCCCCAACAAGAACGCTTTCAGACGCAGCTAATGGCCACCGCAAACAGCCTAAAGAAAAGCAGCAACAGCTTGTGATCAAGACCCATGGCCGACAGATGGACCGAGGTCCTCGCGTCAAGAGTATGAACTCAACGCCTCCAAAAGTTACCTAAAACGCAAGTTGCTCCCGATTAGAGGAGGAAGCGATAAACCTGCATCACCAAAAGGACAACGGGCAGACCGACCACCCGTGGTCCGGACGAGAGGCGCAAGCCTCCACAAAACCGCATTCCGCATCGCTCAAAAGCATGAAGCCACGGGAACGCACGGACTTGTAGATATATTGAGGACAAGGAAAGACAATCCAGATCTATCTATGGATCACGGGTGCCCCAAGACCCACGATTAATACCGTCACCGACACAACTTTCAAAGGCGCCATACCAGGTCATCACGGTCAATGGAAACACGAACGCCCTCCGAACGGAGGAACATACAATGCTCTGCGGAAGACAGCCTTTAAGGCATTTTCGAAGCCGTTAAACGACCGGACACGCCAAACGCGCCGGAGCAACATCAACCAAGACCACCGCACGCCCGAGCACGCCGAGCAATGCGGCCTCAACCCCAGCCTCGCAAAATTGTGAGACAAACCTTCAAGTAATAATTACCCGAGATACCATGGGCATAGGGGAAAGTCACAACCACAACAAACCCAGAGGCGGTTCGACCACACCAGGGCTCCCAAGTGTCGCTTTTTTTCTTTTATTTATCTCTTTTATACAGAACCGTCCGCGCGAACCTGCCAACTCATGATGCAAAAGCCGGAAGGACAAAGGCCATTTAACACTCGTGGTCTCCATCACGAGCATTAAATTTGTTAAATACAACATTCCGCTGCCTACCCTCGAGGGAGACGCTTTAATTCGCCCATCCCTTGCTTTCCGGACTATTTGTATCATTACGCACTCATAGCATATCTTCTAATAAAATGCAGCACTTTTGCCCATAAATGTATTACCTTATATATATATGTTCATTTACTACATGTTGCACCAGACATTTTGGTACGCCAAATACACCAAGGGCTTATGTTCTCCGGATTATGGTGTGATAAAGTCCTAACACTTTCACAAGTGCGGCACCCAACTTATAGCATTATATGAATCGCTCCAATCATGTCTTGGGTCAATAGTTGGGTTTGCCTGCCCCATGTTTGGCACCTTACGCCCGCTCTATCGCTAAGGTAGCATTAGGAGAACCATCGCGACAGCGTTGAGCCGGTTAACGCCCAAGGAGAAAGCTAAACTGACGCATGATAAGGCGAGAGATGGTCGCTGTTCGAGAGGTCCTTTCGGTCCTTAAAGACCACGCCGCTCGAGCGAAGTTCGGATAATGTCCGACAAGGCGGGATAGCACCCCAACCGTCCTCCGATACTAGGGGCTTCGCCAAAATTTAAAATTATAGAATTCTATGGCTAAGGAGAGTGTTCAAGCACTATAAGTCCGGTTGCCTGGTTCATGTGTTGAGCGCCCTAGATGGACCCAAAATGGGAACAAGAGTGCTCAAGTTTATCCCTAACACCCCAAAGACTGTGGATGGGGCTGAAGCCGACGATTGCCATCTCTCAGATTTAATAAACGGCCGCATAAGGTAATATTTTAAATTAAAGCATTGCTTAGCGATATGAACAAAGTTTTCAGCGCATGTGATAACACATTGCTAATTTACTCAAAAATTACATCCTCGGGGCACTCATCCCAATCTTATGGGCGCCTTCAGACAGTCTTATTATACATCTCGGCCACGATATTCCTTGCCCCGGTGGCGCTCGGTGATTAGCTTCCCGCATCCAGCTTGCCCTAATGCACCTTTTGCCTGGCAAGGGCCGACGAAACCTTCAATACAAAGGAGCGCTTGATAACCTCCACCGTGGGCACGATCCACCAGCCGAACGAGGCCGGTAAGCTCCTGTGCATGGCCTCTCCGTGCCATAGCCGGACTATGAGGCCTTCATGGCCTGCTCGCCACCTTAAAGCTCGACCAGCTGCTTCAGCCTGGTCGCTAGGGGCACTGGATGGCCGCCCAAGATATCGAGACCAAGACCTTCTCCGCTGAGCCCTCCTCGCTCGGTAGAATGTGGCGGATCAAACACGCTGCAAGGCAGATCTGCAAACCCGAGAGCTCCAAATTCGGTAAGTAACACGAATTTACATTCACATGCTTGCTTTGCATGAAAAATGCCTACCCGCCCTATCTTCCTCATCAACTCAATCTCCAAGGGACTTATGGGCATCGGCCTTGGCAGTTTTAACTTTCGACGAGGCAAGCCTGACTCGAGTCTTTAGCCCGGAGCTCTTGCTGAACCACCGCCACCCGCTTTTGCTTTTCTCGCCTTTCCCTGCGGGTCAGATTATGCTCGTCATGACACGGCCTCCTTCGTGGCCACCTGCTCTGGCCCCGCAGCAACATGTTATCCTTGTTATTTTTCGATAACCTAAATCCTTTTCTCAGAAGGTACAAGTTCAAAGTGGTGTTACTCACCTTCTTTGTCCCGAGCTGCTTCCGGCGCCGAGCTCTTGCTCGGACCGCCGAGCCTCGCTTCAAAGCACCAACCTCCAGCCAAGGGCGAGGTCACAGCGAGCCTGCAACCCATATTGACATAATTTTTAGCAACCCCAGATATCTTCTTTATTCAGATCCTCAGTCCGGATTTTCTTCCAACACCGAACCGAGCATCGGGGCTACTGTCTATGCGGTATTACATCCATATTTTTAACTTTACCTCAAAGCCTCGATAGAAGGCTATCAGAAGCTGTCAGCCCGCCTTGGCGAAGGACTTTCAATCACCGCACTCATAATAGTGCGGTGTTTTCTCGATGGAAGCACTCGCAGCGCTTCCAACAAATTGCCCGGGCCCGTTGGACGGAAGCCGCCGGCCACGGTCTTGCCCTTCGCTTGGGCCGGATCCACCGCGGTTCTGATTTGGAGTCTGGCGAAAGTCCGGAGGACGCCTTGGGCGCCCGAGCCTCCCGATGGGTCCTTCTGGGATCCCACCGACGCCCTCGGTGTCGCGAGGGGTGGAGGCGGTCGATGGAGTCTACATCCGACGGACTAACGACCTTGATGAAGCGGGAGATCATCACCGCCGGACTACAAAGATGGGCATCGTAATGACACTATGTGACACGAAAAAGAAATTATAAATCATTCAGAACGGATATTACGATTCCGAGGCCTGGCCCTTGAAGGCCATTCTTCCTCGCCAATGTTGACGTATGGAGCTGTCCGGGAATAGTCCTTCCCTCTGGACCCTTCGCCTCCCTTGTGGGGCCTTCTTCTCTCCTCCTCCGAGAGAGTCCCTTCCTCCTCGCTGGGAGGAGTCCGCCCGGAGTCGCCGGACACCTAAAAATGGGAACTCTTTCGAGCACCCGTGGCCTCCTTCTTGGTTTTCTCCGCGACCACGCAAGGGTGCCGAACCAGAAGCCCCGCTTAGACGGGCCCCTGGATTTTCTCGGCATAGGAGCCGGACAGTAATCTGCCCGCCTTCCTCATCCAGTCCCTGCAAAGGAAAAGGGAAATTAAAACCCGCGATAGAGTCAAACTATGAAAAGCGAGTGTCCCGTAAAGGGGTAGAATCACTTACCTGCTATTCAGGCCAGAGCAAATCATGGTTCCCAGGATGGGGGCTTGGGCGCCTTGAAAGCACCTCCAGCGCCTTCCCACGCAGGTCAAGAGCTTGCTCAGCTGGTGCTGTTCCGGATCGAACTCCCATAGATTGAATGCCCGCCTTGGCATGGGAGAATCCAGGACGAGCATGACTTGGACCACGTTAACCAGCCCGAGCTTCTTCACCAGCTTTTGGATAAGCTTGGAGTCCCGCCCTTCCAACTACCCCACCAGAAGCCCTTCTTCCGTGAGGTGAGCTGCGGGGATACCAGATCTGAACTCGGGGCACCCATGTAGGGTCACGTGCTCGGTGATATAGAACCACCCCGATTGCCACCCCTTGACGGATTCCACGAAGGCCCTTCAACTAAAGGACATTGGGCATCTTGCCCAACATGGCGCCCAAGACCGCTTGAGTGCCTTCACTACCTTCGCTTGACATTGAAGGTCTGGCCACGTCAAGGGCTGGATGGCGAGGAAGGTTCGCATTACCATTTAAAACGCCGAGATGTTGAGGATGAAGTTCTGCTAGATCATGGAAATCCAGCCGAGGGAGTCCCGGATTAGGGGTGTCCGATAGCCGGACTACCATCATCACCGAACTATCATTGGCCGGACTATCATCATCGACCGGACTCCAAGACTATGAAGATACAAGATTGAAGACTTCGCCGTGTCCGGATGGGACTTTCCTTGGCGGAAGGCAAGCTTCGATACGGATATGTAGATCTCCTACCATTGTAACCGACTCTATGTAACCCTAGCCCTCTCCGTCTATATAAACCGGATGGCTCTAGTCCAGGGACAACATCAACAACCCTTACAATCATACCATAGGCTAGCTTCTAGGGTTTAGCCTCCTTGATCTCGTGGTAGATCCACTCTTGTAAACATCCACAATATCAATATCAATCGAGCAGACGAGGGTTTTACCTCCATCAAGAGGGCCCAAACCGGGTAAAACATCGGTCCCTTGTCTCCCGTTACCATCCGCCTAGACGCACGCCGGGACCCCTACCCGAGATCCGCCGGTTTTGACAATCGACATTGGTGCTTTATTGAGAGTTCTCCGTCGCCACCGATAGGCGGATGGCCTCTTCAATCGAACGACGCAGTCCTGGTGAGACTTTTCCCCGGACAGATCTTCAGATTCGGCGTTCAGACCGCCAACTCACTTGGCCATCCGAGCAGATCGAAGTTACGCCCTGGCCCCTGTCAGGTTTGAACCTAAACTTCACGGCCGATATCCGCGGACTTGATCTTCGGGATCTGAGCCACACCGAGCATGCCGGCTGCCACGATGGGCATGACCTAACTCGCCACCGACAGCACCTTGAGGTCAAGACACAATCCGCCCGACCCATAGTCCGGAGCCGATCGCCGGATCGAGGACGGATGGCTGGACACCGGGAGCTGCAACTTCACGGCGATGGAGCCAACACTTACCTTGTCCCGCATAAAGCTATGACCGAGGTGCCGGACTTCGCCGGACAACATCCGCGCCGCACGAATCCGATTGTACCGATCATGGAATTCACCCGCGGACATCTTTAGCACTCGCCTTGGCGAATCATAATTCATCAAGCATCTTCGCTATTCCGAGAACCCCGCCGAATTCACGCCGGATGGTTGGGACGCGGACGACAAAGAAATTCAGAGCCCACCACCACCCACTTCAGAGCCACCGCCGACGATTTAACCGACGATCGACACGACCAAGACATCGACGGTATGGACGACGATGCCGAGACTACAAGAACCAAAGGCTTCAGACACCGAAGACCACCTCCCAATATACATGGTGGACACCCCAAAGATGGGGCAGAAGCAACGGAGGTTCTTAAAGAAACAGCCCAACCGGCGGCCATTTAAACCCGCCACGGAAGAATGGAGATTCCGCACAGAGATAAACACCCCGAAAGTGCAAGACAACCCCTCCAGACGATCCAGAACAGGAGGAGGCAGGCAAGCCCTCACGAAGGGGCGGCATTAAGAGGTCGAGGATGACAATTACTTACCTCCTCCGAGACAGGCAAGCCTCGACGACGACAATTGCCTGCCTCGAGGACCGCAACAAGACGCTTGACGCAGTAATGGCCACCGCAAACAGCCTAAAGAAAAGCAGCAACAGCTTCAAGCTGATCAAGACCCATCGCCGAGATGGACCGAGGTCCTCGCGTCAAGAGTATGAACTGAACGCCTCCAAAAGTTACCAAAACGCAAGTTGCTCCCTCGAAGAGGAGGAAGCGCAAACCTGCATCCAAGCAATTTACGGGCAGATCACCACCTGGCGCAGAGAGGCGCAAGCCTCCACTAAAACCGCATTCCCACGCCAAAAAGCATGAAGCCACGGGGAACGCACCGGACTTTAAGATATATTGAGGACAAGGCAAGACAATCCAGATCTATCTATGGATCACGTGGCCCTAAGACCCACGACTAATAGTCACGGATACAACTACTCCGCCGGCAACACAGCAGAACGCCTGAGCTAGCCGCGATATTGCTCAAACATGAGGCGCCAAGACACCCCTATGCTTCACCGACAAGTAATGGATCATCAAATCAAGGGTTTAAACCGTAATATCGAATCCTACGATGGCACAAAGACCTCGCGGTTTGGATTGAGGATTATCCCTCCAATACATATGGCCCAGCACGATCTTCACGCCATCAAATATCTCCCAGGCTTAAAGGACCAGCTGGCATTGGCTTAACAGCCTGCCCGCAGAGTCAATTGATGTTCAAGACCGGAAGCCGATTCCTCAACAATTCCAGGCACGGAAGCACAACGGACCAGATGACCTAAGCCACATAATCCAGAGCGATTAATCGCCATTCTCGACAGGTTCTAACAAAGAAAAATCAAATCATCGACCGTCCGGATGCGAGGCACTCGCTGCCTTCAAACATAACATCCGCGACGAGTGGCTGGCCGCACCTAGGACAGAGAAGCAAATCCATGGCAGCCCTCACATCACTCATGACCCGCTTCAGGCGAGAGGATAGCTGCTAGCTCGCAGCAACAACTCGAAAACGCTAGTCCGATACCAAGACCGCAATCAGGTTGCCCAACAAAAAAACGCCACATTAACGGCGAAAAGAATGAGGATACAGCGTCAACGCCGGATTCCGAGGCTCCAAGCCCGGTCAACGGAAGAAGCCATTCAAAAAACCACTCCGGCCCGGCCCAATTTGGACCAATACTCACCGCCCCGCAAATACATGGAACTCCAAAAGCCGCTAACCACACCAAAGAGATTGTTGGGTATTCCAAGGCAGCAAATTAATCCAAAAAAGGACAAGGGGCTACACAACATGACGAGGAAGAGACCGCCAACACAGAGGACAAAAGGATTCCTCAAGTTCGGACGGTAAACATGATATACGCAACGATATCCCAAGAGGGAGCGGAAGGCACTAAGGGACGATACGCGATGGAGCCACGCCTAAAATTCAACCCATTCCCTTGCCCATCACTTTCGATCAAGAGACCATCCGACCAGATCCCCATGGCGGATTCGCCACATTGGTTTTAGACCCAATCCCGGATGGATTTCACTCACGAGAGTCCCGATGGATTCGGCAGAGCCTAACCTGCTTTATCAGTATAAGCGCAAGATGGGCATAGACCTTCAAGGATTAAACCTACAAAGACAACCTTCAAAGGCGCCATACAGTGTCGAGGCCTTGTACTGCTCGAATCGAAGTGGTCTTGATCCCGGATAATTTCCAAGCGAGGAGTTAATCTTCATAGTCCGCTGCAGCGCTATCACGCTCGCGAACTGCTCAAAAATTCAACGCGTGCCGCATTATGCATACCTTAAGCTCAAGATGCCAGCCCTCGGGAGTCATCACGGTCAATGGAACACGGAACGCCCCTCCGAACGGAGGAACATAAAGCTTTGCGCAGAATACAGAGCAGCCTTTAGCATTTTCGAGTCCGCCGTTAAACGACCGGACACGCCAAACGCCCGAGCAACATCAACCAAGACCACCGCACGCTCCGACACGAAGAATGCGGCCTCAACCCCAGCCTCGCAAAATTGTAAGACAAACTTCCACGACATAATTACGCCTGAGATACCATGGGCATAGGGGAAAGGCACAACCACAACAACCCAGAGTGCGGTTCGACCACACCAGGCTCCCAAGGTGTCGCTTTTTTTTTTATTTCTTTTTATACAGAACTCTGTCCGCGCAACCGCCAACTCATGATGCAACAGCCAGAAGGACAAGGTCCATGAACACTCAGTGGTCTCCATCACGGCATTAAATTTGTTAAATAACATTCCGCTGCCTACCCTCGAGGGAGACGCCTTTAATTCGTCCCATCCCTTGCTTTCCGGACTATTTGTATCACCGCACTCATAGCATATCTTCTAATAAAATGCAGCACTTTTGCCCATAATTGATTAAATTTATATATATATATATATATATATATATATATGTTCATTTAGCATGTTGCACCGAATTTTGGTACGCCAAATACACCGGGGCTTATGTTCTCCGTGATTATGGTGTGATAAAGTCCAACACTTTCACAAGTGCGGCACCTAACTTATAGCATTATATGAATCGCCAATCATGTCTTGGGTCAATAGTTGGGTTTGCCGCCCCATGTTTGGCACCTTACGCCCGCTCTATCGGCTAAGGTAGATGGAGAACCATCGCGAATGCTGAGCCGGGTTAACCCGGAGAAAGCTAAACTGATGTCATGATAAGGCGAGATGGTCGCTGTTCGAGAGGTCCTTTCGGTCCTTAAAGACCTACCGGAGCGGTTCGATAATGTCCGAAAGGGCGGATAGCCCCAATTCGTCCTCCGAACTAGGGGCTTCACAAATTTAAAATTATAGAATTCTATGGCTAAGGAGAGTGTTCAAGCACTATAAGTCCGTTGCCTTGTTCGCTGTTTGAGCGCCCCAGATGGACCCAAAATGGGAACAAGAGTGCTCAAGTTTATCCCAACACCCCAAAGACTGTGGCATGGGGGGGGACACTTGCCATCTCTCGATTTAATAAACGGCCGCATTAAGGTAATATTTTAAATTAAAAGTTGCTTAGCGATATGAACAAAGTTTTCAGCGCATGATAACACATTGAATTTACTCAAAATTACATCCCCGGGCACTCATCCGCAATCTTGGGCACCTTCAGACAGTCTTATAGTACATTTGGCGAATATTCTTGCCCCGGTGGCGCTGCTGATTAGCTTTCCCGCATCCAGCTTGCCCAATGCACTTTTGCGGGCAAGGGCCCGACGAGCACCTTCAATACAAAGGGAGCGCTTGATAACCTCCACCCGGGCACGATCCACCAACCGCGACGAGGCCGGTAGCTCCTGTGCATGGCCTCTCCAGCCACACCGGACTATGAGGCCCTTCATGGCCTGCCGCCACCTTAGAAGCTCGACCAGCTCCCTGGTCGCTAGGGGCACTGATGGGGCCTCAAGATACGAGACCAAGACCTTCTCCGCTGAGCCCCTCCTGCTCGGTAGAATGCGGCGGACGACACGCCAAGGCAGATCCAAACCCTCGAGAGCTCCATAAGTAACACGAATTTACATTCACATGCTTGCTTTGCATGAAAAATGCCTTACCCGCCGCTATTTCCTCATCAACTCAATCTTCCCAAGGGACTTATGGGCATCGGCCTTAGTTTTCACTTTCGAGGCGAGGCAAGCTCGACTCGAAGTTTGAGTCACGCCCAAACTCTCATGCTTTTCCATGAGAGCCCGGAGCTCTTGCGAACCACCGCCACCCGCCCTCTGCTTTCTCGCTCGCCTGCCTGGGTCAGATTATGCTCGCCCAGACACGCCTCCTTCGTGGCGCCACCTGCTCCGGGCCCCGAGCACCATGTTATCCTTGTTATTTTTTTGCAACCTAAATCCTTTTCAAAGGTACAAGTTCAAAGTGGTGTTACTCACCTTCTTTGTCCCGAGCCTCGGCGGGAGCTCTTGCTCGACCGCCGAGCCCCGTAGCACCGACCTCCGAGCCAAGGCGGGAGAGGTCAAGAAAAGAGCCCCAACCCATATTGACATAATTTTTAGCAACCCTGTATTCTTTTTTTCAGATCCTCATCCGCTTTTCTTCCAACACCGAACCGAGCATCGGGGCTACCGCTTGCGGTATTACATTGCATATTTTTAACTTCTTACCTCAAAGCCTCGATAGAAGGCTATCGAAGCTTTTCAGCCCGCCTTGGAGCGCACTTTTCAATCACCGGACTCATTAGTGCGGTGTTTTTCTGGAAGCGCCCGCCCCAACAAATTGCCCGGCCCCGTTGACGGAAGCCCCAGGCCACGGTCTTGCCCTTCGCTCGGGGCCGCCGACCCAACCACCGGGTTCCGATTGGAGTCCGGGAAGTCCGGAGGACGCCGGCGCCCGAGCCTCCCGATGGGTCCTTCTGGGATCCCACCCGCGCCCCGTGCGCGAGGGG
>JAHIAM010007835.1:0-33345 GCA_021605205.1 Aegilops longissima | reverse complement strand
TTGATGAAGAAATTGAAGTGGAAGCAATCCTTCAACCCCGCTTATTTCATAAGACTATGAAATTCTCAAGTCGGTGCCGAGGAAATTGAAATGAAGATGTGGATATTGGATGCACCACTCCAGTGATAAATGATGACTTTTGGGAAAGTCAGATCCCAATACTCCTCTCTTCACCCCGCCCAACAAGTTCCTCACTCCTCGCACAAACAGTCCAAATGGACTCAAGAAAATCAACCCACTGGTTCTGTGGTGCATGAAGAAATTCCAGCCACTAGTGCCGATGAAACCGCCATGCCGCTAACTCGATCGCACCTGCTGAGGAACAAGAAACCTCACCAATGAACCTGAACTTACGATTCCCGAGGTGGTGATGCAACTCACCGACACCTCTCCGCCAAGCAAAAGAATCCGCTCTCAACCAAGCAAAAGTTCAAGGCTGAAGATCTCTTTGCCGAGCACGTGTTCTTCATCGAATATAATCCATATGATTCTCGCTCGATTAGGAAGAGGCGCTTGCGACCGCCAGCCAAGCCAACTTCTATTCCTCGCTTTTCAACAAGGACAAAATCTTCGATCATGCTCATATTCCTCATGTGGATATGGAGTCGCCAGTGCTTTGAGCCGCCCTCGTGTTCTTCACGACGCAGACTTCTAAATTTCTGCACCGATATCTCGTGGATCGAATGAAGAGCTAATTCTTCAGTTCTATGCAACCCCGCACATCACCGGAGACGTCAAGATGTGAACTCATGGGTCCTAGATTGATGACCGAAAATACTCACTACAAGGCACCAAAGAATCGAATTGCTTCATGCCCTACCACTCAGCCTCCGCTTGATGGTGCACGTCATTCATTCACGATGAAAAGAACTTTCAAATCACTATATGCAAGTGTCGATGAAGCCTTTGAAACCAAGGCAGCCCTAAGAACCAAATTCTCGCCAAGGAATTATTATATGTGCCTCGGACACCATCGGATTCGACGAAGACTATGAGTCCTATCAAAGGCCACGACTCGAACGATGAAGAAGTCGCTGGCATCATGAAGAATATGCTTTTCAACATCATCCATGGCGCTCCCTGGCCAACTTCCATGATTTCTTCATGAGGACTCGCTAACATTGCCATGTCACCTTTTTAGTGAAGCCTTATGCGCCTTTGGATTATGAGATTCATCAGTCAAGGTCTTCACTAAATTACAAGGTCGACATTTTGAACCACCGCAGCTACCGCGCCCTCGATTGAAGTCCTCAAACGGACAATTACCTCAGTGATGACAAGGGCAAGGCTGTGCTGGATAGATGAAGGCACTCGTCCATTGATGGACAGTTTCAGCAAGCAGATCTTACTCCACCAATGATGACTCACACATGACTCAAGAAGAAATACCCTCACCAAGCAAAGTCCTCAAGCTTATCAAGACCTGTGGTGATGACTGATCGTGAGTTACTCCTCGCCTTCATCGAAGGTTGATCGTAATCATAAATGGGTCAAGCGCCGCTTGGTACTTTCTTTACAACATGACCTCCACACACAATGCAAAGGAAGAAAACCACTACTACCTCCATGAAACCTTCAAGCGCACTGGGCTGTTCTTTCACATGTATACAATGAAGAAGAACTCACATCAATGGGACTCAAGGAAGAATTTGATCGGTCTGCACCTCCTCCAAGAAATTCAAGAAGGTCAAAGTTCCTTCCTTGGTGGCTAGCTCCTATTCTTCATCTCGCGACGACATCGATGAAAATGAAGATTTGAAGACATCGCTGGTCCTACTTTCAACAACCGACCCCAAAAATGTTGGCGCCCGCCTTCAACTTGAAATTCTTCAAGAGCGTTAGTCCTCGCTTCGATCCTTTTGGTCATTTGATGACAAAGGGGAGAAATTTGAGTTAGTCTTCAAGCGGTCTAGTTTTTGTCTATATATGTATTTTATTAAGTTACAACTCTCTCTTCCAAACCTTTTATTGATCGAGTTGTAATCTTAAACCCGATGGTGCTTTGATACTTTTGATGCATTATGCTCTATGCTCTGATTACAGTAGTTTATCTATGCTCGATTCTCGTGAGTCCTTTGAAATCTTCATAGCCGATCGACGGCTCGATACTTTTGATGCGTTACTCGTGATAACATCAAGCACCATATTTCATCATGCATTTCAAATTCTTCATATCATATGATTAATGCGTATGAATTACAAGATATAGGGGAGATCTCCATGATTCAATTCTTCAAATGTGCATTGCCTCAAAAGCAAATTCCTCACTATGCACATCTTCGGGGAGTTCTTCTATATCTTGCAATCAAATTCCTCATTATCGTATTTACACTTCATATGTTTATCCTCGTTGAAAACTTAACCTATATTGTCATCAATCACCAAAAGGGGAGATTGTAAGTGCATCTAGTGCCCCTTAGTGATTTTGGTGTATTGAAGACTTATAGGTTAAGTAACTAATGCGCTTGTGAGTGTACACAGGTCTATAAGTCTATGAGGAGTTTGATATTTACAGGAAAGTCTAATTTCAAAAATGAAGTTCTTCAATCAAGACTTTGATATTCAAGACTTTCTCAACACTTTGAAAGTGAAGAAATTGGTGTGACCTTGAAGACTTGGTATTCATTTGAGGAACATGAAGCGTGAATACTTTTGTTTTCAGTAGTTTCATTTTCTCTTTCTTGAGTCATAGGAAACACCGATCGTTAAAGGGGGTCGAGGAAATACTAAGGAAAAATTTCCATGTGATGCTCAACTCAAAATCCTACACCTACCAATCCTTCGAGTGAAGCTTTTGAAATCTCATACAATTCAGTCAATTTCTTCAAAGGATGAGACGAAGCTCTTCCGGTCACCGAGGAATTTGTTCGATCGAGGAGTTAGGAATTCGCCATGCGAATTGCCTACACCGTGAGGAACATGATAGCCCCGAGGAATTTGATGTTCAAATTTCCATCAAGGTCAGGTTGCGCGCCAGCTGTCCCAAAATATCTTATCCACCTAACGGTCATATCATTGAAGGACATTTATGTCTTATCATGTCGGCTGCTCCTAGGCTATAAATAGCCGCCTTACAACCACTAGTTGGCTGGCTGCTCCGAGAGAACTTGACACTTGTCATTTGAGAGCAACCCATCCTCCGAGGACTTTGAGAGAAAATCATCAAGTGAGGAAAACCCAAAACCAAACCCCAACAAACCCAAAGTGATTGAGCATCAATGAAGAAATTGATCCCACGTGGATCCGACGCTTGTTACCTTTGAAGATTGTGCTTCTTCCGCATTTGTTAGCGCCAAGGTCTAGAGCATCCAAGAGGAATTGTGGATCGCCGAGTGACCAAGTATGTGAAGGTTTGGAAGTCGCTCAAGACTTACCACGAGTGATTGGACGAGGTCTGCGTGACCTTAGTTCAAGGAGAATACGGTGAGGACTTGGTGTCCTGAAAGGCGTGTTCAGCGATCGGGTGTCCGGACCTGTGTCCTCGAGTTTAAATACTCACCGCCCAACCGCACGTATAACCGAGACAAAGCAGCTTGAACTGGTCTACCAAATCATTGTCTTCACCAACCTAACTGGTTCTATTTCCTCAACTCTTTCATTTCACATCGTGTTGAGTGTTTGTTCATATCTGTTTGAAGACTTTGATCAAGACTTTCTCAATTTTCTCGCTCAATTTCTTCACCGCTTGTCTTCATATTGTGTTATCCTGTGATTACGCTTTTCTCAGACTGTGATTGTCTTCATTTCATCATGATGACTATGCTTGTAATCTGTTATGCTTACTTCGGAGTACTTATTCCACAGCAAGTAGTTCTTCTAAGGAATTTCCTCACCGCAAATTCTCGTTGAAGAATTCATAAAATCGCTTATTCACCTCTCTAGTCGATATAACGCACTTTCAACATCAAGAGGGTTAGGGTTACACAAAGTCGGTTACAATGGTAGGAGATCTGAATATCCGCACCGCCAAGCTTGCCTTCCACGCCAATGAAAGTCCCATCCGACACGGACGGAGTCTTCAATCTTGTATCTTCATAGTCTAGAGTCTCGGCTGATGGTATAGTCCGCCATCCGACACCCCCTAATCCAGACTCCCTCAAGAGTCCCCGAACTCAGGCTTCAATGACGACGCAGTCCGCGCTGCAGATTGTCTTCGCATTGCAAGGCGGTTCCTCTCCAAGTTCTTCATAAAAGTTTATAAACACCAAGGGTAGTGTCCACTCCTAGCAAAATAAGTTTCACATATTGCCATAGAGAGAATAATATTAACACAAATCTAATCATTGATGTATTCCGTGAGCGTGACATCACACTACGCCCAAGCCTTTATTCAATCGCTTTTTACCTCCCACCTCACCGCTTTTATGCAGGCGGTTTCTTGGCATGTCTTGTCAAAGCAGAGATTGTGTCCCATTTACGGATTCTCATCAATACGGACGTAGAACCCAACCGCCCATTTATCACGCGCTTGGGAGATAAGCTTAGTTTTACCAGTCACGGGATGCACACAAGATCCGCCCATATAAGGGATAAGGATCCACCTTTACCCACGCCTTCTTCCTCCTCCGCTCTATCCATCTTCTACGCACCCAGCTCCAGCGCCTAAGCCCGCACTTCCCACCTCAACCTTCTCCAGCCATGTCCGGAGCGGGAGGCAAGTGGATGGTCTCCTCCGCCATGGAGGGCCATGTCAGTTAAGGAAGGCCGGATACTTGTCCAACAACATCGCACACCGGCTTCCTCGAAAAGGGGCAGCTCCTCCCACCCCAAGGCCCCATGAGAGGGTCGATTCTTCCCCACTTCCTCCACGGATCGGGTTTCCTCTTCACCCATTCGTCGGGACCATGTTCTACTATGGCCTGATTTCCATGATCTGGCCCCAAACTTCGGCCCTCAACATATCGGGCGCTTATAGTCGTAGGTGCGAGGCCTTCCTCCGCATCCGCCCCATTTCGCCTTTGGCTCAAGACTTTCAACGCTGTCAAGGTGGTGCGCGCAGCCGTGCAGAAAGCTGAGGCTCCATGGCGGGCAAGATGGCCAACGCCCTTGGCTCAAGGGGCCTTTGTGGAGACCTCAAGGTGGCAATCGGGTGGTTTTACATCATCGAGCCACATGACCTTGATTGGGTCGCAGCCCCCGAAGTTCCGTCCGGACTTCTATGCGCCTTCACGCCCCGGAAAGAGACGGCCTGTCATGGGGCAACGAGGGAGAGGTGACCGGACTGCAAACATGCATCCAGCCTCGTGAACAAGCAGCTCAAGCTTGTCAATATAGTCCAAAGTTATGCTCGCCCACCGGATCCTCCCGTGTCAACAACGGGCCTTCAATCTGTGGGAGTTCGATCCGACGCAACACCAAATTTTGAATAGGCTCTTCAAACGACGCATTTAAGATGCCTCGAAGGTGCTATTCAAGGGCGCGAGGCTCCGTGATCCACATCCGAGGATCGCGGATTCAGCACGCAGCGCCCAAAGAAGTGGTGAGTTATCTTTACCTTTTACAGACATTTGTTTCATAGTTTGAGTCTATGCGGATCTTATCTCCCTTACCTTTTGACAGAGTGGCAAGCGAAGTCCGGATGATCGACCGTCCGGCCTTGGCTCAAGACCCAAAGCAGATGCTCGCTTATCGAAAGCTGCCGGGCCCGCACCTTATGTGGTGCCGAGAAGAAGGCCACGGGACTCGCAAGAGTTCCCTACAGACAAGGGTGTCGGACTCGACGACTCTGAGGCACCTCCTCTCGTGAAGACGAGGAGGAGGAAGAAGAAACCTCCCTCCAAATGGGGAGGAAAGAAGAGGAAGGCCGCCCAACAGGGGAGGCCAAGGGTCCAAGAAGGAAGACCTTCCCCGGACTACTCCCACCGATGCCGACGAGGGCTAAGAGGAGGGCTGCAGCGGGGGCCAGCCCAAGGATCGTAAGTATTCGGGATACCGAGTAACTCATAGCATTCCCTTGTTGCACAGCTTTTCCTTATGCCGAATGTAATTATGCAGCCCGCCCAAGGCCGGGCTCGACGAGTCATCGAGCGGGTCCCTGGATTCATCCGACGTGAATTCAGTTCCGCCCGATGCCTCCCCTGCACCGGGGACAACGCCAAGTGGCCGCGACAAGCTCCGGCCAAGAGGAGGTGGTCCCGGAGGAGCCGCGAGGCGACTCCCGACTCAGTGAGTAAAGGGACAAGACCTCTAGGGGAGCTCCCAACTGCTTTATACGGACACCGCCCTGAATCCTCAACGGTTCCAGAGTGCGGCAAAGTGACCTCCTTCTAAGAGGAGCAAGTTTACTAGGCCGGGCGGCCCCGGCCCAACCGGAGGTGCCGACAATTTGTCGGAGGTGCTTAACGGCGCCCATCGATGAGGTTCACCGCATTATCATGAGTATAGTGCTCAGAGGTTCAGTCCGCCAAGAGCGGACTGACCGAAGCTTCGCTAGCCTTCTAACAGGCTTCGAGGTAAGTAAAATATGTAAAAATATTATCGATAGACAGACAGAGCCTCGATGCTCGCTTATGCTCGGAAAGAAAAGCCAATAGAGGATCAAATAAACTTCGCAGGAGTCTAACAAAAAGAGTCAATATGCAGTGCAGGCTTCACGCTTGCAACCGCCAGACTGATCAGGAGGTAGGCACCCAAGGTCTTCGAGCGGTCCGAGCAAGAGCTCGGCCTGCCAAGCGGCAACTCGGGAGAAAGAAGGTAAGAGGTACCATATAGAAATATGTAAAAGATGCAATTGCAAAAATGACAGGATTATGCTTTGGTCTGTAGGGGCCACGATCGAGGTGGCGACCTCAAGCAGGAGCTGTCCGAGGCCGAGAAGAGAGCGGCCTCAGAGCGCACTGAGCGGAGAAATTTGAGGCGCAGGTCGGCGAGGCGCAACAAGAGCTTCTGTGCTCTCATGAAAAAAACATGAGAGTTTGAGCTTGATCAAGACGCGAAGGCCCAGCTCAAGGGCGCCATCGAGGCTGCTGGTCCGCCGAGGCCAATCCTAAGGCCCTCCAGAATTGGATGCGTGAAAAAGATAGCGCGGTAAGGCATTCTTTATGCAAAGCAAACATACGAAAGTAAGCTACTTGTTACTTACCCAATCCGAGCTCTCCAGAGCGCTCAGAATCTTCCCCGAGTATATCTGATGTCGCCAGATTCTACCGAAATCAAGAGGGCGGTTCCATGAGAAGGTGTTCGTCTCAAGATGTCGAGGTCAACACTCGAGTTTTTGAGCGACCAAAGCCGGCACCTGGTCGAGCTCCACAAGGCGGCCAACAGGCCATAAAGGGCCTCATAGTTCGCTGTGGCCTCGGAGAGGCCCTTCCGGAGCTACTTTGGATGGGTGCGTGGCTGGTGGAATCCTATCCAAGGCTCGAGGTCATCAAGCCCTCTCAGATGCATCGAAGGTGCCTGAGGGCCCTTGCCCGTGCTAAGGTGCACTGGGGCAAGCTGGACGGTGAGAAGCTTGTGAAGGACGGGCCACCGCAGGGGAAAGAGCATCGCAAGCCCGAGAATTATTATAAGGACGTTCTGAAGGGTGCCCGCCTTATGGCCGATGAATGTACCAAGGATGTAATTTTGAATGAACTCGCCAGATTGTCCCTGCGGCGCGAAAAACTTGTTCATTTGCGCTAAGCAATGCTTGTTGAATTTAAAATATTACTCTCGTGGTGGCTGTTTATCAAAATTGAGATGGCCACCGTCGGCTTCTGCCCCATGCCACTAGTGCCGGGTGTTCGATAAACCTGAGCGCTTTTTCCCATGTTTGGGTCCTTCGAGGGAGGCACTCAAAGACAACTAACAAGGAAATCGGACTATAATGCTTGAACACTCTCACTTAGCCATAGAACTCTATAATTTTAAATTTCGCTAATCCCCTAGTATTCGAAGATCCGAAGTTCGGGCGCTTATACACGCCTTTGGCCGACAAAGCCGGTTCTCGCCTAAGCGGCGAAGTCTTTAAGGACTCAAAACCTCTCTAACAACGCACCGTCCTCGCCTCATCATGACAAATAGTTTTAGCTTTCATCGAGGTGCTTAGCCCAGCTCAACTGGGCAAAATCGATAGTTCTCCTAGTGCTACCTTAGCCGATATAGCGAACGTAAGGTACCAAAACATAGGAGCCGGGCAAACCCAACTATTGACCCAAGACATGATTCGAGCCGATGCATATAGTGCTATAAGTTCGGGTGCCGACTTGTAGAAAGTGTTCGACTTACACCATGTTGGGGCTACTAAAGCCTCGGCGATTTGCTGCATTCACAGTGTACGGGTGCAACATGTCATGAATGAACATCTATTTGTAAGAAAGGTAATGCAAAATAGATAAAGACTATGCATTGTTTAAAAGGCTGCATCAAAGGTAACGACATGAGATAGCGGATACGCAATGTGGACTATTTAACATGTCCGTTTAGGAGAGGCTGCGGAACTGTATGCAAAACAGGTATACTACTTGTGATAGAGACCACCTAGGAGTTCCATAATGCGGCATGGCTTGTCTCGCTCGGTGCTTGCATCGCTTGTGCGGCCGGAAGCTGAATTACCAACAGGTTGTCCGGCGGTGGAGTCCCGAAAGTAAGAGAAAAGTAAAAGAATTCGCAGCCCCTAGTACGGTTTAAGCCGGTTTTGGGTGCCGTGATGGTGCCCCTTCCCCAGCGCCCATGGTATTTTGAGAGCGTATGTACGCCGCTTAGTTTTGCTATTTCGCGAGGGTCGGGTTAGGGCCGCATTGCTACGCCGCTACGGAACGCGCTGCACGGTCTTGTTGTAGGTTACCGGGCGCTGATAGTGTCCGCCTTTGACGGCCGGATTAGAGAATTGCCTAGAGAGGCTGCTTTGTACTTCGCTTCGAAGCTGCCGGTGCTCCTCCGCTCGAGGGAGCGCTCAAAGGTTTCCATTGACCGCGATTACTCCTCGAGGGTCTGCATCTTGAGCTTGAGGTATGCATAGTGCGGTACCGCATTGAACTTTATGAACGCGGTTCGCCTCGAGCAAGGCGTGATAGCCACTACGAACGGACTATGTCAAGATTAACCTCGCTCGAAATTATCCGAGATTCAAGACCACTTCAAGTGTGACTGAACTTGTACAGCTTGACCTCTACACCTGGTATGACGCCTTTTAAAGGTCGCTTTTGGGATTAATCCTTGAGGGATCTATGCCCATTTTTTCGACCGATCCTCGGGTAAAGCAGGTTTAGTTCGCCGCCATCCATAAGGACTCTTGTGAGATGAACCACAATAATTGGGTCTAGAACCAATGCGCGAACCCTCCATGACGGATGCTAGTGGGTGGTCCTTCGATCAAAAGTGATCGGGCAGGAGGACCATGGGTTGAACTTTTAGCGATCGCTCCAGCGCATATATCGCCCCGTGAATGCACGCTCGCCCTTTGGGCATGTGGGTTAGATATCATGTTCACCGTCCGCACTTGTGGGGAAAACCTTCTCGCCCATCGTTTCTTCGGCGGCCTGGGCTCCTCCTCATCGCCATTTAGCCCCATGTCTCTATTTTCGCATTTAACTTGCTCGCTCGCTTGAACACCCAACAATCCTCGCTGGTGTGATTATTGGTTTGGGTGCCATGTATATAGCAAGCGCGTATCGAGTATTCGGTCCAAACTCGACGGCCTCGCGTAGATTTTTTGAATAGCTTTTTCACGACCGGATTTGTAGCCTCGAACCGACATTGCCTCGTCAGATCCTCGCTGTCGCCACCGTTAACGCGGTGTTTTTGCTTGTTTCGCGCCGACCGCCGCTTTTGTCCTTGGTATCCTAATTACCAAGGCTCTTGGTGAAGTTGTTGCCGAAGCTAGCCAGCTGTCTTCTTCCGCGCAAAAGCAGGTCATGAGTGTCGGAGGGCTGCCATAGATTTCGCTTTTCTCGTCCAAGGTGCCGCGTGCCACCTGCATGATGTTATGTTTGAAGGTTGCTAGGGCGCCAAGGCCTGCATAGTCGACTATTTGTTTTTTGTTAGAACCATGTCCAGAATTGCCCGCCGATTCCTCCGGCCGCTGAATTATGTAGCTTAGGTCATCGGGCGTCCGTGGTCGCATAGGTACCTCAAAATTGTCGAGGAATGCGGCCTGTGTCTTCCCAGTGAACCGATTGAATCTGCCGCAAGCTGCTAAGCCAATGTCGGGCTGGTCCTTAAGTTTGAGGGAGGTATTTGATGGCGTAGATCATCGCCGCAGCCATGTGGATATGAAGGAGATAATCCTCATCCATACCGCAGGGTCTGCCAGCCATCGTATGATTCGATGTTCACGGTTTGAAACCCGGGATTTTATGATCCATTACTTCATCTATGAAGCATAGCGGGTGTGCGCGCCTATATTGGGCTATATCACGACGCAGCTCCAATGAGCATTGTTCATCGTGGTTTGGCCCGCCGGATTTATTATGTCCGGAGTGACGATCCTCGCCACGCGTCAGGGCACCCGCGCCGATCCGTAGATCGATCTTGTTTGTCTTGCCTTGTCCTCCAAAGATCTCTCGCAGGTCCGGGCGATTTTCCGTGCCTTAGCATGTTTGGAGCGCGCCGGGCACGCTTGAGTGGAGGGCCGAGAGGCGCCTCTCGCCACGGGTTACGAGGTGGCCGGGTCGGCCATGTCATGCGCGGTGATGTAGGTGCTTCCTCCTAATCGGGTAGCAGCCTCGCGCTTTGGGTAACTCTTGAGGGGCGCTCGAGTTCATACTTTCGCCGCAAGGACTTCGGTCCATCTGTCACCAGCAAATCTTGGTCAGCTCTAAGTTGTTGCTGCTTTTTCTTGAGGCTGCTTGCCGGGCTATAAGCCTCGCTTAAATGTTTCTTGTTCGGCGAGATCCTCTAGCACGATTTAATTCACCATCGCTAAGGCTTGCCTCGCCTTCGGAGGAGGCATATAATTATCATCCTCAACCTCTCTGCCTGCCGCTCTCTCATGAGGGCTGGCTTCTCCATCCTCTTGTGCTGAATCTTGCCGGAGGGGGTGTTCTTCGGCGCTATTCGGAGTAGTATTATCTCCCGTGCCGGAATCACCATTTTTGCTTTGGCGGGATTTAGAGTGGCGCCGCTGACGCCGGCGCTTGGTCTGTTTCTTGGATGCGTCATCCTCCGCTGTTCCATCGCCATCTCCATCTTTTGGATTGTCCACCAAATATATGTCGATGACGAGGTGGTTTCCAAAGTTCCCACGGGTGTCGGTTCTTGGTCGCTCCTCGCATCATCGCCCATACCGCTGATGTCTTCGGAGTCGAATTCGAGCATGTCGGTTAAGTCGCCGACAGTATGCTGGCGGTAGGTGGTGGTGGTCTTTGAATTTCTTCATCGTCAGATCCCAACCTTGCTGACCGTAGTCCGCCAGGCTCTCCCGAGCAAAGAGAGAGACTTTAGCGATTTGGATGTCGCCAAGGGCGAAAGTGCCGAAGATGTCCGCGGGCGGTGAACTCCATGATCGGCGCCCAATCGATTCGATCGGGCGGTGCGGAGGGCTCGGAGTCCGAGAGGAATGCTCTCGGAGTCACGGGCCTTGCGGGTGCGGGCTGGCATTCGGCCGACGCTTTTGGGATCGCAGCCCTCGAGGCGGCGCCCAACCACTCATCCTCGACGCGCAGAGGGCTCCAATTATTCGGGTCGGAACTAGTGCGCCGTGGCCTGTGACACTATTCGCGGCAGCCAGATCATGCCCATCGAGACTGCGGCGCACGCTTGGTCGTGGCTCGAATCCAAGATCAAGTCTCGCGATGTCGGGCCGTAGTTTAAACTTCCAAACCCGACTGATGGCCGTGAGCTTAAGCTGATCTGCTCCAGGCTGCCGAATTGGCCAGACATTGCGGTTTACCAAGACGAAGATCTGTCCGGAGAAAAGTCTCACCGGACCGCATCGTTGTTGATGATCAAAGGAGCCATCGGTCCTAAAAGCAACGGCACGTAGGAACTGCTAATGAAAGCACCAATGTCGGTGTCAAACCGGCGGATCTCGGTAGGGGTCCCGAACTGTATGCCTAGGCGGATGGTAACAGAGACAAGGGATAAATGTTTTACCCAGGTTCGGGCCCTCGATGGAGGTAAAACCTCATCCTTCTTGATTAATATTGATGATATGGTAGTACAAGAGTAGATCTACCACGAGATCAAGGAGGCTAAACCCTAGAAGTTAGCCTATGGTATGATTGTTGTATGTTGGAGTTGTCTCATTTACTAAAACCTCCGGGTTTATATAGACATCAAAGAGGGTTAGGGTTACACAAAGTAGGTTACAATGGTAGGAGATCTGAATATCCAGACGCTAAGCTTGCCTTCCACGCCAAGGAAAGTCCCATCCGACACGGACTAAGTCTTCAATCTTGTATTCGATAGTCCAGAGTCCGGCCGATGGTATAGTCCGCCATCCCACACCCCTAATCCAGACTCCTCACCATGTCAATCACATCGTTTCTCCTAATGATGTGATCCCGCTAATCAAATGACAACTCATGTCTATGGCTAGGAAACATAACCAGCTTTGATCAACAAGCTAGTCAAGTAGAGGCATACTAGTGACACTTTGTTTGTCTATGTATTCACATGTATTATATTTCCTGTTATACAATTCTAGCATGAATAATAAACATTTATCATGAAATAAGGAAATAAATAATAACTTTATTATTGCCTCTAGGGCATATTTCCTTCAGTCTCCCACTTGCACTAGAGTCAATAATCTAGTTCACATCGCCATGTGATTTAACACCAATAGTTTACATCATCATGTGATTAACACCCATAGTTCACATCGTTATGCACCAACACTCAAAGGGTTTACTAGAGTCAATAATCTAGTTCACATCGCTATGTGATTAACACCCAAAGAGTACTAAGGTGTGATCATGTTTTGCTTGTGAGAGAAGATTAGTCAACGGGTCTCGCCACATTCGAACCGTATGTATTTTGCAAATTTCTATGTCAACAATGCTCGCACGGAGCTATCAGAGCTAATTGTTCTACTTTCAATATGTATCCAGATTGAGACTTAGAGTCATCTCGATCAGTGTCAAAATTTGCATCGACGTAACCCTTTACGATTTAACCTTTTGTCACCTCCATAATCGAAAGCAACATTTTGAGGAGTCCTCGATTAGGTGTGTTCGATAGTCAACTATACCTTCATTTCGGACTCAAGATACAAGATTGAAGAGTTCGGTCCCGTGTCCTGGATGGGACTTTCCTTGGCGTGGAAGGCAAGCTTGGCGATGCGGATATTTAGATCTCCTACCATTGTAACCGACTTTTGTGTAACCTCAACCCTCTCCGGTGTCTATATAAACCGAGGGCTTTAGTCCGAGGGACAACTTCAACATACAACAATCATACCATATGCTAGCTTCTAGGGTTTAGCCTTGATCTCGTGGTAGATCTACTCTTGTACTACCCATATCATCAATATTAATCAAGCAGGACGTAGGGTTTTACCTCCATCGAGAGGGCCCAAACCTGTAAAACATTGTGTCCTTCTCTCCTGTTACCATCCGCCTAGACGCACAGCTTTGGGACCCCCATCTCGAGATCCGCCGGTTTTGACAATCGACATTGGTGCTTTCTATTGAGAGTTCTCCGTGTTGTCGCTTAGTCTGGATGGCTCCTTTGATCATCAATAATGATGCAGTCCAGGTGAGACTTTTCTCCCTGACAGATCCTCGGTCTTCAAGGCCAGATCGCGGCCAATTCGGCCACCTTGAGCAGATCGGTTACGCCCGCCATCGGTCGAGTTGAAAGTTTAAACTACGCGCCGACATCCGCTGGGACTTGATCTTCGACGGATTCGAGCCACGCCTGGTGCAGCCGACTGCTCTCGACGGGCATGATATAGATCTGCCACCAACAAGGTCCCGAAGTCACAGACGCTGCGACCGGTCCCGACTCCTAGTTCGGAGCCCATCGCATAATCGAGGATGAGTGGTTGACGCCGCCGGTGGCTGCGATCCCAAAGGAGATCGAGCAACGCCAGCCTCAAGACTAAGACAGCCAGGATTCGAGGAGCCGGATTCTCTCAGACTCGAGCCTCTGCGCCCGCCGATCGAATCCGATTTGCGCCGATTATGGAGTTCACCGCCGACATCTTTCAAAGACTCGCCTTTGGTGATATTCTGAAATCACTAAGTTCTCTCTTGTCAAGAGTCTGGCCGGATTACGGTCGCAAGGTTGGGATACGGACGATGAAGAAATTCAAAACCCACCCACCACCCATTTGGTAGCAACCGTCGATATTTTACACGACGTGCTCAATTTCGACCCCGAAGACATCGACGGTATGGACGACGATGCAGGAGACGCATATGAACCAACACCTATAGGGCATTGGACAGCCACCTCATCTCATGATGTCTGCAAGGTGGATACACCTAAAGGAAGTGACAACGAGGACCACGGGGAGGCAACGAGGGATCAATCTCTCGAAAAACAATCAAAGCGGCGCGAACGCCGCCCAAGCCCCGCCAATACAAACCTGTATATAGAGCAGGATGGGCCGATAAACGATTTAGCATGCTTTTAGAGCAACCGTCTGAACAGGCAACTCGGATAAAGCATCCGAACAACCCATCCCCGCGAAACGGTATTCCGGACGACTCCATTCGGATAAGCCCACGGAGCGTAAGAACCTCCATAAAAGGCTCATTACAACCGACGCAGCCTGAAAAAGGAAGGAAGCTAAAATCTGCGGAAGATGCACTCTAATCGATGGAGTAAAGTAATCAATATCAGAGACAAATGCGCTGCAGCAATACCACACTAAAGTTATCCGGCGAAAGCTACCGCTTAAATTGACGAAGAGGCCGAGAGCCCTCGAGATTCAAAAAAGTAAGAAAGCCACCCGGTCGGATAGATGACCCCATGGCCAGCATAAAGCGGCAAGCGCGCCGATTCAAGCCGGGCATGCGACCCACTCAAGGATTCAGATCAAAAAGATGGCACAGCCAGTCCATTTATGGGCCAAGAAAGCAAGCTCGTAAGCAATGCAACAAAACAAGTATCCAACATCACGGCACACCCAAATACAAGGATACCAAGACATCCCCTATGTTTCACCGACGAGGTCCTCGGATTACTTAATTTCCAAAGTGATTCAAACCCGTAAACATAGAGGCATATGATGGAACAATGCACTCGAGTCCGGATCGAGGATTATATCCTCCACATACATATGGCTAGAGGAGATGACCTCCACGCCATCAAATATTTACCCCTCGCTTAAATGGCCAGCCCGCATTGGCTTAAAAGCCTTCCCGAGAACACACCAAGTTGGTAAGAGCACAAGGACGCTTCCAAATAAAATTCAAGGGACCTATGTCCGCATTCAATGCGTATTTATCTCACCACATAACTCAACAGCCCGAGAGTCAGCTCGCAATTCTCGAACAGATTTACTAAAAAGAATCGATAGTCGACCGTCCGGACGCCAAGCCCTAGCAGCTTTCAGCACAACGTCCGGAGACTAATGGCTCGCCGACACCTCGCCAAGAAAAGCCAAGAACAATGGCCGATTGACAAGCCTCATGACCCGCTTTTATGCAGGAGAGGATGATGGTTGGCAAGATGTAGCACCAGCGACCCAAGTACATCCAAAATCGATGGAACTGAAAACGCGACGCAATAAGGATCGTCACCGACCAAGGAAAAAAGTCCAAAAGCACGGCAAATAACGCCGATTCAAAAGCTCACGCAGATCCGTAAAAAGCCGCCCTCCAGATAACAGATGATCTATCCAACCTAAACAAAATCTTGGACAGATATGCCAAATACACAAGACTTCCTGGAAGCTCGCTAACCATACCCACAGAGATTGTTGATTTTCAAACAATCCGCCCACTCAACGCCGAACACAAGGGTCTCGGCACACCAAGCTTAAGACGATGACGAATCCCAAAAGTAGAGCACCAGGAAACAAAAGAACTTCCCACAACAAGTGAAAAGAGTAAACTTACTTCACATTACAAAACGTGTGGCACCCTTAAAGGTACACGCCATAACGGCCTATCCCAAAGGAGTCTCGCCAAGAAGTTGTCAAAACCAATCATCTTCGATCATATGGACTATTCTAGAAGTATCAGAATGCAGGCTGGACTGCCTTGGTACTCGATCCAATAATTGACTTGACTCCGCTTGATGGACGGCAAGCAAGGGACTAAACCTGATATATCGTGACACAGTCCGCCACATGGGGGTAGACCCAACAAGAATTCGCCACAAAGAAACCTCCTTTCAAGGGGTAACGCCAGGTCCGACACCCATTGCATGGGTTTTCTCCGCTCGGTTATATTGGTTCTACCGATAACTTCCGCCACGGTAAAAGCTGATCTTCCACGCCGCCCCATTCTCAAGTCGCTATCACTAACGCTTGACGTGAAGCTACCGCTTAACGCAATACCACACTATGCATCTCTTACGCTTAAGATGCCCGGTCCACGGGCATCATCTCTTTGAAGGGGAAGCATTGAGTGCGCCCCCGAAGGGAGGATTGTGTGGCCGCTTAATACTCTTCACAATAACATGGCTTCACCAGCCAAAACACCTTAACAGGTCATTAAGACCACGGACACCGGATAGACGAAGTCCGCACAAAAGTATCATTAATAAAGGCTTAGCAGCCATATACCCCTGCCCTAGGGGCTCCGCACATATAAAATAAGAGACAATAAAGCTCAATTTTACATATTTTACTTTATACTTTGTTTATTTAATATAACTTTTGTTCGCACAACCTTTTTTCAACTAAGTTCTCTTTCAGAGATGAACATCGTGGTTGCCCCCTGGCCCGTGATACACGGCACAACGGAGACACATGCGTACGCAAAGAGGGACCCGCTCCAAGGATTCTTTTCAGATTAAGACCTCACAAACCTTTTTTTACTATCTCTTGTTGATATACATCCCTTGGTTTTCTCCGTATAACCAAGGAGGAGGTCATGCCTTGGCATGTGGCCACGCTTAGAGTTTTTATGCTGCATTGACACTAGGGGCTTTTAACAAAGGGCGTTGTTTTGCCCAGACTTATAAAGACCGAACGCCTTTGGGAGTGTTCGCGCCGTGAGTTTTGGCACTATATGCATCAGCTCCAATCATGTCGTTGGTCAAATGTTGGGTTGTCCGCCCCGTGTTCGGTTGCCTTATGTTCCGCTTATCGGCTAAGGTAGCACCAGGAGAACTATCGCGACAGTGCCCGGTTCGCCAAAGCGAGCACCTCAAGAGAGAAAAGCCGAAAACTAACCGGCCATGATATAGCGTGAGACCGGTCACCACTGATGACCTACCAAAATCTATAGGATTCTCCGCTAACGAAGGGCCGCTTCCTGCCAGCACATACGCCGCCAAATTCGGCGAAGCGCGTCGCCACCTGGGGGCTATCTAAGTAGCCTCACAAATAAGCTCCTATGGCTAAGTGAAAGTGATAAAGCATTATAGTCTCGATTGCCTAGTTCATTGCGCTTATCACCTCCTTTGTAGGACCAAGACGTTGATTATGTGAAAAGCGCTCGCGAACACCCCGGATTATGTGCGTAATGGCTGAATTTACGCATCGCCATCTTTCAGATTTTATATAAACGGCCGCATAGGAGGTGTTAAAATACTTGCGCATACAAGTATAAAAAGTTCCTACAACTTATCAAAATATCGCTTTACAATCGCATATGCTATTCAAAGATAGCATCCTTCGAGCAACCGCTTCACTATTACACGAGCGCCTTTGCATAACTTCCGAAAATAGTGCTCCGCAGTACTCGGCTTCGTCTCAATCTTGGGATGCAACAGCGGTGGTCTCCATTTCCGCCAAGATGTCTTGACACCGGCAAGAGCCATTCACAGACCCTCTATGCATGCCGACCTCTTAATTGCATCGACACGCGGCACCGCATCAAGGAATTGCTGCACCAAGTTGAAGTAACTTCTTCGCTCCGATCTCTCCGGCCACAATGTCGGTGTTCGGGAACGGGGTCCCTGCACTTTGCGCTCGCTCGCGGCGCGCGTGCGGCTCAAACGAGGCCCAAGACAGCCCATCTTCATCAACGCAGCTCAAGACCATCGCGAGGGGCTGGTGCTCATGGGCGGACGACAAGGAGCTTCCTCAGCACGGCCTGGTCAGCTGGCTCATGAGGAGGCGGAGAGTTCAAGGCAGGGTACTCGCGAGGTGCCCATGACGCAAGCCATGATTTACCAAGCTGCGCCAAGGGCAGCTCAATTTCGCTAGTGTCCTCCCTTCCTTTTGGTGCAAGGGAGCAAGCGCAGCGTAGAGTATCAAGCAAAGGCGCCCATTTCGTGCAACAAGACCAAGACCAGCCCAACGGCAGGAAGGAAGTCATCGTGGAGCCCAAGCAGGCCATCACCAGAGCCTTTGGCAAAGCGAGGACCAACTTTAGTCGTGATAAGTGTACCCGCTGTTCCCTTCAAATGGCTAATTGTTGGTGCCCTTCCCCGCCAATATTTGGGAAGAGGCCCAGGCCTTCGCCATAAATAGGAGTAGCCACCCCTGGCAGGAGACCGGACGGAATCCTCATCAAGAAACCAGTAGCTAGAGCGACTGAACCCCACCTAGCAGTTCATCGCACCCGCCAAGAAGCAATCCACCACACCACACACTGGAGTAGGGTATTACACCACAATGGTGGCCTGAACCAGTATAAATCTTGTGTCTCTTGTGCTGTTCTGTTTAGTAGTTTAGGTCCCAGCGATTCGGCGAGGAGCGAGATGGTGTAGGGTTGGATCTCCGCGCACCCCAAAGGTTCGAACCTCAAGGGTCTGCCGGAACCGAATCGACATTTGGCACGCTGTAGGTGCGCCGAATCTGCCTTCCGTCGCTCGTTTCTTCCCCGACCACCGCAACCATGTTCGATGCTCGCTGGGCTCGCGCAGCGCCGAGCCGCTTCGCCCCATGTCGCCAGACAGCCTTCCTGCCGATGGGGCGCTTCGCCGTTTCGCCGCCGCTGCCAACGCCACCATCGCCCGGCGGGGAACGAGCAGCAAGTATCGCCCCAAAGATTTCGCCTATGAGGCGGGACGGCCGCACCGCCACGCTTTCGCCACCCTCGCTGGTTCTTTTCGCCACGCTTCCCTCAAGGCTGCCATGGAGGCCCGAAGCACTTTATCGCGCAAAGGAGCTCTCGCGCTACCGCTTCTATCGACGACGTTTACGAAGAACGGTTTCACCGAAGTCGCCGAAGCCGTCTGCAGGCTGCGGAGGCGCCAACCGCCCGCCTCGCTGCACCGCACTCCGCTTCAAGGCGGGCGGCGAAGTTTCCCGGCGCCACCGCCTTCCTAAAGAAGGCGCCCTGCCCTGGCGCGTGGGCCTCGGCGGAACTCGCCCGCCAGCGCCAGCCGCTGCAAGAGCAGTAGCTGTCAAGAAGTTCTCGCCCACGAGAAGATGCCCCAGCACTCCAAGCTTCCAGCAGACGCCAGACCTCGCTGCCCCTCAGCCAAGGCGCAAGGAGATCTGCAAGACCAGGATCTCGCCGTCCGAGGCCCCCCGCAGCCACGGCGGGCTGCCGCGCTTTCACCTCCGAAGGCGCAATGCTATGCGGGCCCGCCAAGTTCAAGCCAGACCTGCTCTCGCCACGACGGCACAGATTGACTTACGGAGTTCTCCAGCTTTCACGAAGCTAGGCATCGAGGCTGCCAACGGGATGAAAAGGTCATGGAGAACTGGTTTTCCATGGCGCCAAAGACGGAGCTCCGCACTGCTCCTCGATCGCCCCGTGCACGATCTCTTCTCGGGCCGAGATGCGCACCCGCTTCATCGCTAACTTCCAAGGTACTCACGGCCGCCACCCACCGTGAGCGACATGCACGGATCAAAGAGCCGGGGAAACCTCGCAAAAGTACATCCAAGGCTTCAATAACGCTACCAAGATCCCTGTGGTAACCGAGGAGGCCATCATCTCGCTTTCTCCGACGGGCGCGGACGCCAAGATGAAGGAGGAGTCACATGCATGAAGATCTGCACCTCCTTGAGCTGTTCAACTTGGCGATTAAGCGCGCCAGGGCTGAGGAGGGCGCCTCCTCCTCGAGCTGCCTGTCGCGATCCCAAGAAAAGAAGCCAAGGCCAAAGACGGAAGCGCAAGGGGCTGCCATACTGCCACGAGCCGTGACACCAAGCGAGGCGTAGATCAGCCCGAGTCCTCCAAGGGCAGCCGGTCAAGCGTGTACCACGACCTCCACACCCACAACACCAATGAATGCCAAGAGCTCCGGGTCAGAGGCGAAGGAAGGTCGGCAACGCCCCAAGCGCAGCGACCGGGCTACGGGCCGAGCAGAGGAAGGAATGTAGGACGCTGAAGACCGCGGCCCGCACTCAAGGGTGGCGCGACCAACCTCGCGAGACTCGCTGGTAAGACCCGGCCATGAAGCGAGGCGGAGGGATCAGCCTCGCGAGGATTTGTTGGAAATATGCCCTAGAGGCAATAATAAATTAGTTATTATTATATTTCCTTGTTCATGATAATCGCTTATTATCCATGCTATAATTGTATTGATAGGAAACTCAATACATGTGTGGATACATAGACAACACCATGTCCCTAGTAAGCCTCTAGTTGACTAGCTCGTTGATCAATAGATGGTTACGGTTTCCTAACCATGGACATTGGATGTCATTGATAACGGATCACATCATTAGGAGAATGATGTGATGGACAAGACCCAATCCTAAGCCTAGCACAAAGATCGTAGTTCAGATGCTAAAGCTTTTCTAATGTCAAGTATCTTTCCTTAGACCATGAGATTGTGCAACTCCCGGATACCGAGGAATGCTTTGGTGTACCAAACGCCACAACGAATCGGGTGACTATAAAGGTGCACTACAGTATCTCCGAAAGTGACCATTGGGTTGACACGGATCGAGATCGATTTGTCACCCGTAAACGGAGAGGTATCTCTGGCCCACTCGTAGGACATCATCATATGTGCACAATGTGACCAAGGGGTTGATCACGGATGATGTGTTACGGAACGAGTAAAGAGACTTGCCGTAACGAGATTGAACAAGGTATCGGATACCGACGATCGAATCTCGGCAAGTACAATACCGCTAGACAAAGGGAATTGTATACGGATCGATTGAGTCCTTGACATCGTGGTTCATCCGATGAGATCATCGTGGAACATGTGGGAGCCAACATGGGTATCCAGATCCCGCTGTTGGTTATTGACCGAGAACGCCTCGGTCATGTTCAGATGTCTCCCAACCCGTAGGGTCTACACACTTAAGGTCTGGCGACGCTTAGGGTTATAAAGGAAGTTTGTATGTGGTTACCGAATGTTGTTCGAGTCCCGATGAGATCCCGGACGTCACGAGGAGTTCCGGAATGGTCCGGAGGTAAAGATTTATATATGGAAAGTTGTTGTTCGGTTCCGGAAAGTTCGGTTTTTCGGTATTGTACCGGAAGCTTCTGAAGGTTCCGGAGGATTCCGGAGGGGTCCGGAGGTCCGGAAATTGTTCCACCACGTCCAATACAGTAGCATGGGCTGTAGGGGGCGCCCTAGCCATAATGGGCCAAGGGCACCAGCCCCCAAGGCCCATGCGCATGGGAGGGGGAAACCCAAGGGGAGGGCCTCCACTTGACTTGGGAGGCACTCTCCCTCTTGGCCGCCCCCAAGTCCCATCTAGGGCTGGCCGCACCCTTGGGGTGGAAACCCAGGGGGCGCAGCCCCTTCCCCTATATATACTTGAGGTTTTGGGCTGCCCAACACACGAGAACCTCTCCTCTGGTGCAGCCCTGCCTCCTCCTCCTCCTCTCCCTTGGTGCTTGGCGGCCCGCGGGATTGCCACGCCTCCATCACCACCACGCCGCTGTGTTGCTGCTGGATGGAGTCTTCTCAACCTCTCCTCTCTCCTTGCTGGATCAAGGCATGGGAGACGCCACCGGCTGTACGTGTGTTGAACGCGGAGGTGCCGTCTGCTCGCACTAGGATCTCCGTGATTTGAATCACGACGAGTACGACTCCTTCAACCCCGCTCTCATGAACGCCCGCTTAGCGATCTACAAGGGTATGTAGATGCACTCTCCTTCCCTCGCTGCTAGTTTCTCCATAGATAGATCTTGGTGACACGAGGAAAATTTTGAATTTCTGCCACGCTCCCCAACAAAGGGCATCATGAGCTAGGTCTATTATGTAGATTCTTTGCACGAGTAGAACACAAAGTAGTTGTGGGCGTTGATGTTGTTCAATATGCTTACCGCTACTAGTCCAATCTTGTTTCGACGGTATTGTGGGATGAAGCGCCCGACCGACCTTACACGCATTTCACGTGAGACAGTTCCACCGAACGACATGCACTTGGTGCATAAGGTGGCTAGCGGGTGCCGCCTCCCACTTTAGTCGGAACGGATTCGATGAAAAGGGTCCTTATGAAGGGTAAATAGCAATTGGCATATCACGCTGTGGTTTTATGAGGTAAGAAACGTTTGCTAGAAACCCATAGCAGCCATCAGAAACATGCAAACAACAATTAGAGGACGCCTAACTTGTTTTTGCAGGGTATGCTATGTGATGTGATATGGCCAAGAAGAATGTGATGAATGATATGTGATGTATGAGATTGATCATGTTCTTGTAATAGGATTCACGACTTGCATGTCGATGAGTATGACAACCGCAGGAGCCATAGGAGTTGTCTTTATTTATTGTATGACCTGCGTGTCATTAAACAACGCCATGTAATTACTTTACTTTATTGCTAACCGTAGCCATAGTAGTAGAAGTAATAGTTGGCTAGACAACTTCATGAAGACACGATGATGGAGATCATGATGATGGAGATCATGGTGTCATGCCGGTGACGATGATGATCATGGAGCCCCAAGATGGAGATCAAAGGAGCAATATGATATTGGCCATATCATGTCACTACTATATAATTGCATGTGATGTTTATTATGTTTATGCATCTTGTTTACTTAGAACGACGGTAGTAAATAAGATGATCCTTACACAAATTTCAAGAAGTGTTCTCCCTAACTGCACCGCTGCACAGTTCGTCGCTTCTAAGCACCACGTGATGATCGGGTGTGATGGATTCTTACGCTCACATACAACGGGTGTAAGACAGATTTACACACGCAAAACACTTAGGGTTAACTTGACGAGCCTAGCATGTACAGACATGGCCTCGAACACGGAGACCGAAGGTCGAGCATGAGTCGATAGTAGATACGATCAACATGAAGATGTTCACCGATGATGACTAGTCCGTCTCACGTGATGATCGGACACGGCCTAGTTGACTCGGATCATGTAATCACTTAGATGACCAGAGGGATGTCTATCTCGAGTGGGAGTTCATAAGATGAACTTAATTATCCTGAACATAGTCAAAAGACCTTTGCAAATTATGTCGAAGCTCGCGCTTTAGTTCCACTGCTTAGATATGTTCCTAGAGAAAATATAGTTGAAAGTTGAAAGTAGCGATTATGCGGACAGAGAAAGCTTATGTCCTTAATGCACCGCCAGGTGCTGAACCCCAAACGCCGCTTGTGGATGTTGCGAACATCGGACATACACGCTTTGATAACTACGTGATAGTTCAGTTAAACGGTTTAGAGTTGAGGCACCAAAGACGCTTTCAAACGTCATGAACATATGAGATGTTTCGAGGGCTGAAATTGGGATTTCAGGCTCGTGCTCACGCCAAGAGGTATAAGACCTCCGACGATTTTCTTAGCCTGCAAACTAAGGGAGAAAAGCTCAATCGTTGAGCTTGTGCTCAGATTGTCCGAGTACAACAATCACTTGAATCGAGGGGAGTTGATCTTCCGATGAGATAGTGATGTTTCTCCAAAGTCATTGCCACCAAGCTGCTAGAGCTTCGTGATGAACTATAACATATCAGGGATAGATATGATGATCCTGAGGTATTCGCGATGTTTGACATCGCGAAAGTAGAAATCAAGAAGGAGCATCAATTGTTGATGGTTGGTGAAACCACTAGTTTCAAGAAGGGCAAGGGCAAGAAGGGATACTTCATGAAACGGCAAATCAGTTGTGCTCTAGTGAAGAAACCCAAGGTTGAACCCAAACCCGAGACTAAGTGCTTCGTAATAAGGGGAACAGCCATCGAGCAGAATTACCCTAGATACTTGGTAGATGAGAAGGCGGCAAGGTCGATAGAAGTATATTGATATACATTATGTTAATGTGTACTTTACTAGTACTCCTAGTAGCACCAGGGTATTAGATACCGTTCGGTTGCTAAGTGTTAGTAACTCAAATAAAAGCTACGGAATAAACGGAGACTAGCTAAAGGTGAGTCGACGATATGTGTTGAAGTGTTTCCAAGTTTGATGTGATCAAACATCGCACGCCCTCTACCATCAAGATTAGTATTAAACCTAAATAATTGTCATTTGGTGTTTATGCTGAGCATAGACATGATTGGATTATGTCTATCGCAATACGGTTATTCATTTAAGGAGAATAATGGTTACTCTATTTATTTGAATAATACCTTCAATGGTCTTGCACCTAAAAGAATGGTTTATTGAATCTCGATCGTAGTGATACACATTTTCATGCCAAAAGTATAAGATAGTAATGATAGTACCACTTACTTGTGGCACTGCCATGTAAGTCATATTGGTGTAAACGCATGAAGAAGCTCCATGTTGATGGATCTTTGACTCACTGCTTTTGAAAAGTTTGAGACATGCTAACCATGTCTATTGGTGTATACGCATGAAGAAACTCCATGCAGATGGATCGCTTGGACTCACTTGATTTTGAATCACTTGAGATATGCAAATCATACCACATGGGCAAGATGACCAAAAGCCTCGGTTTCAAAGAAGATGGAACAAGATAGCAACTTGTTGGAAGTAACACATTTTGATGTGTGCAGTCCAATGAGTGCCGAGGCATGCAAAGGAATATCGTTATGTTCTTACTTCACGATGATTCGAGTAGATGTTGAGTATATTTACTTGATGAAACACAAGTCTGAATTATTGAATGGTTCAAGTAATTTCAGAGTGAAGTTTAAGATCTTCGTGACAAGAGGATAGAATGTCTATGATATGATCATAGAGATGAATATCTGAGTTACGAAGTTTTGGCACACAATTAAGACATTGTGCAAATTGTTTCACAATTATACCGCTCGAACACCATAGTGTGATGGTGTGTCCGAACATCATAGTTGCACCTTATTGGATATGGTGCGTACTATGATGTCTCTTATCGAATTACCACTATCGCTCATGGGTTAGGCATTAGAGACAACCGCACTCACTTTAATAGGGCACCACGAATTCCGCTGAGATGACACCGTATGAACTATGGTTTAGAGAAACCTAAGTTGTCGCTTTCTTAAAAGTTTGGGGCTATGACGCTTATGTGAAAAAGTTTCAGGTTGATAAGCTCGAACCCAAAGCGGATAAAATGCATCTTCATAGGACACCCAAAACAGTTGGGTATACCTCCTAATTCAGATCCGAAGCAATAGGGATTGTTTCTTGAATCGGGTCCTTTCTCGAGGAAAAGTTTGTCTCGAAAAGTTGAGGGAGGATGGTGGAGACTTGATGAGGTTATTGAACCATCACTTCAACTAGTGTGTAGCAGGCACAGGAAGTTGTTCTGTGGCACCTACACCAATTGAAGTAGAAGCTATGATAGTGATCATGAAGTTTCGGATCAAGTCACTAACGCACTCGAGGGGTGACAAGGATGCGATTACTTCAGAGTGGTACGTAATCCTGTCTTGAAGGTCATGTTGCTAGACAACAATGAACCACGAGCTATGGAGAAGCGATGGTGGGCCCAAATTCGACAAATGGTTAGAAGCCATGAAATCCGAGATAGGATCCATGTATCATAACAAAGCATGGACTTTGGTGGACTTGCCCGATGATCGGCAAGCCATTGAGATAAATGGATCTTTAAGAAGAAGACGGACGGGACGGTAATGTCACCGCTTATGAAGCTCGACTTGTGGCGTAAGAGTTTTCACAAGTTCAAGGAGTTGACTACGATGAGATTTTCTCATCCGTAGCGATGCTTAAGTCCGCTCGGAATCATGTTAGCATAAGCTGCATTTATGAAATCTGCAGATGGATGTCAAAATGAGTTTCCTTACCAGCCAGAAGGAAAGGTTGTATGTGATACAATCGAAAGTTTTGTCGATCCTAAGGATGCTAAAGGTATGCTAGCTCCAAATGATCCTTCTAAGGACCGGAGTAAGCATCTCGAGTTGGAATGTGCACTTTGATGAGATGATCAAAGATTTTGGGTTTATACAAAGTTTATGAGAAACTTGTATTTCCAAAGAAGTGAGTGGGAGCACTATAGAATTTCTGATGAGTATATGTTGTTGACATATTGTTGATCGAAATGATGTAGAATTTCCGAAAGCATATAGGGTTATTTGAAAGATGTTTTCAATAGAAAACCTGGATTAAGCTTACTTGAACATTGAGCATCAAGATCTATAAGGATAGATCAAAATGCTTAATAATACTTTCAAATGAGCACATACTTTGACATGATCTTGAAGGTGTTCAAGATGGATCACCAAAGAAGGAGTTCTTGCCTCGAGATGTAAGGTATGAAGTTAAGAGTTAAAGCTCGACCACGGCAGTAAAAGAGAGAAAGGACGAAGGTCGCCCCTATGCTTTAGACGTAGGCTCTATAGTATGCTATGCTGTACCGCACCGAAGTGTGCCTTGCCATGAGTCACTAAGGTACAAGAATGATCCAGAATGGATCATTGACAGCGGTCAAAATTGTCCTTGGAGTAAATAAGGACATGTTTCTCGATTATGGAGGTGATAAAGAGTTCGCGTAAAGGGTTACGCCGATGCAAGCTTTAACACCTATCCGAAAGTGACTCGAGTAGCAAACCGGATACGATAGTGGAGCAACCATTTGGAATAGCTCCAAGTGGAGCGTGAAAGCAGCATTTACAATATGACATAGAGAATTATGAAGTACACACGGATCTGAAAGGTTCGCACCCGCTGACTAAAACCTCTCTCACAAGCAAAACATGATCAAACCCCGTAACTCATTGAGACTTAATCACATGATGATGTGAACTAGTTTAAGACACTAGTAAACTTTTGGATGTTGGTCACATGGCGATGTGACCTATCGCTGTTAATCACATGGCGATGTGAACTAGATTATTGACTCTAGTGCAAGTGGGAGACTGTTGGAAATATGCCCTAGAGGCAATAATAAATTAGTTATTATTATATTTCCTTGTTCATGATAATCGCTTATTATCCATGCTATAATTGTATTGATAGGAAACTCAATACATGTGTGGATACATAGACAACACCATGTCCCTAGTAAGCCTCTAGTTGACTAGCTCGTTGATCAATAGATGGTTACGGTTTCCTGACCATGGACATTGGATGTCATTGATAACGGATCACATCATTAGGAGAATGATGTGATGGACAAGACCCAATCCTAAGCCTAGCACAAAGATCGTAGTTCAGATGCTAAAGCTTTTCTAATGTCAAGTATCTTTTCCTTAGACCATGAGATTGTGCAACCCCGGATACCGTAGGAATGCTTTGGTGTACCAAACGTCACAACGAATCGGGTGACTATAAAGGTGCACTACAGGTATCTCCGAAAGTGTCCATTGGGTTGACACGAATCGAGATCGGATTTGTCACCCGTAAACGGAGAGGTATCTCTGGCCCACTCGGTAGGACATCATCATATGTGCACAATGTGACCAAGGGGTTGATCACGGATGATGTGTTACGAACGAGTAAAGAGACTTGCCGGTAACGAGATTGAACAAGGTATCGGATACCGACGATCGAATCTCGGCAAGTACAATACCGCTAGACAAAGGGAATTGTATACGGATCGATTGAGTCCTTGACATCGTGGTTCATCCGATGAGATCATCGTGGAACATGTGGGAGCCAACATGGGTATCCAGATCCCGCTGTTGGTTATTGACCGAGAACGCCTCGGTCATGTCTCAGATGTCTCCCAACCCGTAGGGTCTACACACTTAAGGTTCGGCGACGCTTAGGGTTATAAAGGAAGTTTGTATGTGGTTACCGAATGTTGTTCGAGTCCTGATGAGATCCCGGACGTCACGAGGAGTTCCGGAATGGTCCGGAGGTAAAGATTTATATATGGAAAGTTGTTGTTCGGTTCCGAAAAGTTCGGGTTTTTTCAGATTGTACCGGAAGCTTGTAAGGTTCCGGAGGATTCCGGAGGGGTCCGGAGGTCCGGAAATTGTTCCACCACGTCCAATACAGTAGCATGGGCTGTAGGGGGCGCCCAGCCATAATGGGCCAAGGGGCACCAGCCCCCAAGGCCCATGCGCATGGGAGGGGGAACCCTAAGGGGAGGGCCTCCACTTGACTTGGGAGGCACCTCCCTCTGGCCGCCCCCCAAGTCCCATCTAGGGCTGGCCGCACCCCTGGGGTGGAAACCCAAAGGGGGCGCAGCCCCTTCCCTATATATACTTGAGGTTTTGGGCTGCCCAACACATGAGAACCTTCTCTCCTCTGGTGCAGCCCCGCCTCCTCCTCCTCCTCTCCCTTGGTGCTTGGCGGCCCTCGGGATTGCCACGCCTCCATCACCACCACGCCGCTGTGTTGCTGCTGGATGGAGTCTTCTCAACCTCTCCTCTCTCCTTGCTGGATCAAGGCGGGAGACGCCACCGGCTGTACGTGTGTTGAACGCGGAGGTGCCGTCTGCTCGCACTAGGATCTCCGGTGATTTGAATCACGACGAGTACGACTCCTTCAACCCTGCTCACATGAACGCTCCGCTTAGCGATCTACAAGGGTATGTAGATGCACTCTCCTTCCCTCGCTAGTTTCTCCATAGATAGATCTTGGTGACACGAGGAAAATTTTGAATTTCTGCCACGCTCCCCAACAGTTGTGCGCCTGCATCGACATACTGGCTCAACCGAGCTGCCAGCCTCAAGAGCGCCTCGCCCGCGAAAGTGGACGCTGCAAGGGCCCGCCCCACAGCCCACGCAGGCGCATGCCTTACGGCCTGCCAAACGCGGGTTGCTGCGCACTCAGATCTCATGAGGGCCATCCTGAGGCTCGAGAGGTCGCACGCCGCAGTTCTCGGGCGGAGATGGAGATGGCCCCGAGGAGCCGCCAGCCTCCCGGATCTCTCCCCGAGGCCTCGGCCTGGGGCTCGTGGAGGATCGGCCCCTGCAGCCCACCGAGTCTGCTACACCAACACCCTTCGTCCCCAACATCACCAGTGACATCTTTAAGTTTTGTTTCCGCCTGAGCGCTCTAGGGTCAAGACTATTCCTGTCGCGGGTGGGTCCGCTCTCGCATGCATATATCCCTTTTATTTCATGTCATTAGCCTATCTCTGTTGGGGGCGCCCTGGCTGCATCATCCCTAAGCCGCCTGGCCCGTCCCACTGGGCATGTATCCATCTTACGCTTTCCTTAGGATTATGCCTCGCCCCACCATGCTTGTTATTTGGTGCCTTTTCCCTGGTGACGGAATCTTGCACGCTAAAGGGGGTGCCTTAGCATCGCGACTCGTGGCTCCTACCGCTCTCCGCCCTCAACCTCCGGTCTTGTCCATGGCATCGTGACTCGGCTTGCTGGCGACGGCCGAGACCAGCCCGAGAGCCGTGACCCGAGGACGAGTTTCGCCATCTAACCCAGCTCGCTGAAGGGGTGCTCGAGCATCGCGACTCGTGGTTCCTTACCGCCTCCGCCCTCACCCCTCCGGTCTTGTCCATGGCATCGCAACCGCTTGCCGACACGACCGAGACCAGCTCCGAGAGCCGGGACCCGAGGACGAGTTGCTGTGATCTAACCCAGCTTTGCTGCTAAAAGGGGGGTGCCCGAAAGCATCGCTGAATCAGGGCTCCTTACCGGTTCTCCCATTTCTCACCTCTGGTCTTGTACATGGCATCGCGACTGCTTGCCAAATATGGTCGAGACCAGCCCTAGAATGGGACCCGAGGACGAGTTTCACATTCTAACCCAGCTTATGCTGCAAGTAAAGGGGGGTGCCCGAGCATCGCTGACTCAGTGGCTCCTACCGCTCTCCGCCTCACCCTCTGTCTTGTCCATGGCATCGCGACCTGGCTTGCCAGCCGACGGGTCGAGACCAGCCCGAGAGCCGGACCAAGACGAGAGCACCGCATCCGCCAAATTTGCAGGAACACACTCAAGATAAGGCTCAGAGCCAGCGCAACTCGCTTAGGTAGGCTCCCCTGCGGAGTCCCCGCTGGCTCACGGGTGCCCGACACACCCTCGCTCCAGCCCTCACCGCTGCAGCCACGTGTCGTGGTGGGTCTGATACGCCTGGGGCTTCTCCCGAGGGGATCCCTCCCACGCACTGCAAATGGAAGCACCATGTTCGCCAAGGCTGGTGGCGACATCGCTGCGGAGCGGCGCATGCTCCAGACAGATGCGGAAGCGCTTATGTTCAAGGCTGGTGATAAACAACCAAGGGTGGCCTCCGGGTCGTGATCAACCTCAGTGGGAGCCCAGAGCCAGCTGTCCGGCCTCATCACAACGCCTCCTGAGCGCCATGAGGGCTGGGCACGGGCTGCGCCTGGTCACGCCACAGCACGCACGCCACTCCAGCCAGGCCCCTGGCCTGGTTCGCCGTGACGCCACTCCCCGAGCGGAGCTAAGGTACGAATGACGCTTGAGCGCCAAGGGGACTCCCGAGCATCGCGACCAGAGCCTAATCGGTCGCGTAGCCCTCACCCCTTAGTTCCGGAAGGCTAACGGCGGTTGAGGTATGCGCGGGCCGGGCTCGCAGACGAGAACGAGCAGATCCGCCCCTGCCTCACCTCCCCGCTTGTTGTTCGTAGGCGCTATGGGGACTCTCTGAGCATCACGACTCAGAGCCTAATCTAGTCACGTATCCCCTCACTCCTTGGTCCCGCCCCGGTTTCCTGGCCGGGCTAATAAATGCCGAGGTAGAGCAAGGGGTTGGCTCACGCACAGAGAACATAAGCAAGTAGGAAGTGCAAATTTCAAGGAATTCAAAAGCAAATATTACAGTCCACACTGTTATCGCAATACCAAATGCAAGTTTAAACGCCCCCGAGGCATGATACATGTGCAGGAATTAAAAGTAGGGACAGGAGCTACAACGGAGTCACTTGTTGGCGGTGGGGCAGCGCGAGTGGGTTCGCCTCGTGGAGCAGCAGTGCTGCAGTAGCCGCCTCGCTTGGTGTCAAGGCCCGAACTTCCCCAACAGTTTCTCCTCACAAGCGGACCTTTCACAGCCTCAAGCAGCTGGAGCTGCATGCTCGCCGCTTGTCGGCTCCAAGAGGTTGTCCAGTCGACGCCTGATCGCAAGATAGATGTGGGTAAGGACCCGCTCGCTGCCAGCAGAAGACAAGAAGACATCGCCGGCCTCGCCGCGGGGCCAAGGCCTGGCAGACACTTCAAGAGCGCGAACTGTGAAGGTAAGCAGCTTGGCGGGACCATCTCGGCGCCGCCAGCCGGACTCTCCAAAGGCACTGTCAGAAAGCTGCCTTCAGAAAGAGCGAGCCTTCACCTCCATATCCGTGAAGGCCACGCGATCTTCGGTAAGAACCCACGCCTTTGTCGCCCAGCTCGACCTTCCTCGCCTCCAGCTTTCCCGCCTGCCACGCTTAGGCGGTCACGCAAGGCTTGAGCCTGGCCTCCTTCCTTGACGGCCGCTCGCAAGCCTTCATGCTTTCTCCTGCGCCCGGGCGGAGGCGGGCTTCCTCGCAAGCTGGTTCTCGCAGTTCTTCAGCCGCTTCTCCGCCGGGCCTCACAAGGACCTTGATGCTAGCTGCCTCCGCCAGGCAGCATCGCGGGCAATCTTCCTCACGGACAGCTCGCTTCTCCTCGCCAGCAAGCCGCCGAGGCTCGGACCAGCGGCCTACCGAATCGTAGCATTGAGCCGAATACAGCTGTAGCCAGCTCCAAACGCCCACCATCGACGGGGTCGGCGCCAGAAGATCCTCGCCGCAGCGGTCCAGCCCAGCAACGCGCGATCCGCACAGTATTCCGGAGGAGCAAAGGGTCGGCGGAGTAGGAGGAGAAGACTATCGTGGACCGCTGCGCACGAGGCGGAACCAGCGTGCCACGGCGACAAGGGAGGCAGCGCCAGCAAGCGCACTTCGAGTCACTCGGTCAAGGGGCTGAAGTCGCCAGAGCAGCTCAGCTCGGACTCATGAGGATCGCGGGCAGAGAGGCCTGGCGCCACGATCACCTTCTTTCTGGGCAGAGGCACCTGCCACGGATGGGGTTCTCAGGAGCTTCTTCACTTTCAGCTGCAAGGGCGCCAAAATGGGCCAAGGACATGGACATCGATCTGCCGACGGAGCAATAATCAAGACGGGAAGTGTGCACTTACAGATCGCCGCCGTGGACTCGACCAGCCTCCCGCCAACTTAAAGCCCGCAAGCCGGGCCGCAAGGGTCGGTCGCTTCAAGGCCCGGAGCAGGAGGCGCTGCTCATGATCGCCTGGGTTCAAGTGACACGGGGGCCAGCCCAGTCCGTCCTTCTTCGATCGGGGGTAGGCTTCCGCCTCCCCGCTCATCCTCATCCTCGCTGCCGCCACTGGGGAGGCGGAGAGTGCGGGACTCGCGCCAAGGGGAGGAGCTTCGACTCCGCCTCAATCAACCCTCTCTCCGGCTCTCTTCCTCCACCTCTTCGCTGGAGTCGGCAGAGGACACGCTCACTGTGTCCTCCGAGCTCCACGGCACGGGCCCATCCCCATTGAAGACACGCATGGACCCCTACTACCTGCCCCCAACTCGCAAGGAACAGGGCACGGGCGCCCAGCCTCGCCACATCGCTTCCAACCAAGAACCGGAGGATCACGCCAGATCCTCGCCGGCCAGACCACGGGGCTTTGAGTGAGGCCTACACATCGGAAGCTTAGCACTGATGAAGCGGAGCCGCTTGATGCTCCAGAACTCCCTTAGCAGCGACGACGCATCTGTCATCGCCACGCCACGCTTGGCCGCTCTCAGATTCATGGCCCATCTTCTCAAAGACCACTGCTGGCTAGATCCGGCTCCACTGGGACCGGCCGCCGGAGCTTGCTGCGGGTGCCCGTGGGTGTGATCACCGAGGTGGATGCCTCAAGATCCACCAAGACCCACTTGTTCTCGAAGCCCTCAATCCGCTTCCTGTGGGAGTTTGAATGGCGATGGTCTACCAGATGCGATTTAAGTCACAAGACGCTGGAGGCGGAACCACGGAGGTTCGGAGGGAGAAATAGTGGCGCAGCAAGGCCACCGAGAGGCTTCACCCCAACATGGGCCTCGCAATAGTAGGCTAAGATTGCCGTAAGAAGGACGGAGTTGGGATGAGGTGCAGAGCTTGAAATGTTGTAGTGATCGGAGGACCAGCAGGAAGAAGAACCTCGTAAAGAGGGAGGCACCGTATCAGCAATG
>JAHIAM010007832.1:0-12490 GCA_021605205.1 Aegilops longissima | reverse complement strand
TTCACACAACCCATGTAATACATAAGGAAAGAGATAATAGTTGGCTTACAAGCCACTTCACAAATACATAATAAACATCCATCATTCAGATCACACCAAGGTCCGACTATGGAACCAAAATAAAAGAAGATACCCCAAATGCTCACAGATCCCCGATCGCCCCAACTGGCTCCACTACGATCATCGGAAAAGACACAAAGTAACGGCCACGCCCTTGTCGAACTCCCCACTTGAGCTCTAGGCCACCTGACCGCATCGCGCACCTGCAACTGTTTTGTAGAATCGGAGTCACGGGACTCAGAATCTCACACCCGCAGATCAAGACTATTTAAGCTTATAGGAAGGACAGAGTTGTGAGGTGGAGCTGCAGCAAGACTCAGCATATATGGTGGCTACATTCGCAAAAGAGAGCGAGAAGAGAAGCAAAGCACGGTGAAGCTAGTAGCGATCAAGAAGTGATCCTGAACTACTTACGCCAAACATAACTCCAACACCGTGTTCACTTCCCGGACCCCGAGACGAGACCATCACGGTTACACACGCGTTGATGTGTATTTTAATTGAGGTCAACTTCGGTTTTCTACAACCGACATTAACAAATTCCCATCGCTCATAACCTGCACGGCTTTCAAAGATAATACCGCAGGGTGTCCCAACTTAGCCCATTATAAGCTCTCACAACAATCTAGGATATTCCTTCTACCGAAGACCCGATCAATCTCAAATCCCGGACTACAAGACATTTCGACAGCAATAAAACAAGACCAGCAAAGCCGCCGAATGTGCCGACAACCCGAGGAGCTGCACATATCTCGTCTCGTGGCACACCGGATGAGCAGTCCGATAACTAAAACCAGACCTCAAGTTTTTGAGGGGGCCGCAAAGCACTTAGTTTGGGCCAGACTCAAGGAGCACTGGTCCGGGGTTAAATAAAGATGACCCTCGGCTCCGAAACCCGGGGAAAAGGCTTAGGTGGCAAATGGTAAAACCAAAGTTGGGACTTGCTGGACGAGTCTTATTCAAAGCGAATGTCAAGGGGGTCCCATAAATCACCCAACCGTAAGGAACGCTAAATCAAGGAACATAACACCGTATGACGGAAAACTAGGGTGGCAAGAGGAACAAAACACTGCATAAGGCCGAGCCTTCCACCCTTTACCAAGTATATAGATGCATTAATTATAGCAGATATATTGTGATATCCCAACAAGTAAACATGTTCCAACAAGGAACAACATCTCCATGTTCCAATAAGGAACAAACTTCATCTTCACCGCAACTAACAACGCTATAAGAGGGCTGAGCAAAGCGGTAACATAGCCAATCAACGGTTTGCTAGGAAAGGATGGTTAGCTGACATGGCAATATGGGTGGCATGATAAGCAAGTGATAGGCATCGAGCATAGGCATAGCAAAAGAGCGAGCATCTAGCATAGCAAAGATAGAAGTGATTTCGAGGGTATGGTCATCTTGCCGCAATGTTCTCGAGTTGTTAAAGCTTGATCCTCGTAGCGTTTTCAACAGGTTCTCGCTCACGAACTCGCCTCCCGCTCTACCCAAAGCAAGAACACAAACAAAGGAACCATAATAAATCACGGTGCAATGCACAAGCAACATGATGCAAAACATGACATGATATGCGAGATTGATATGCAATGCGCGGCCCGAAGGAAAATGATGAACCAGGCATCAACTTGGCAAACCAAGTATGCCTTGAAACATGAGATGATTTCGTTGAAATCGAATAAAGATCACCGAATCGGATGCACGTTTGCAAATGACAAGCAAAACAAGAATGGCACAAATTCCATTAATAAAGATGATGCCACTTAGCAAGCAACAAGAAATTAAGCTAACGCACACAAACGTACCAACAAAGCACATGGAAGTGATCTACTCAAGATGCTAGACAAAAGATGAACACTGAGCTACGCTAGTTCCACATCATAACAGGTTCAAACACTCATGGCAAAAGTGCAAAACATATCACTTCAGACTTAGTGAAATTACGTAACATGGCAAAACGCATCGTAGCAAAGTTCAGAGCAAGAAACCCATGCTACAGGAACTTATAATAGCAAAACATGGCATGACATGAATCTACTCAAAGAATAGAACAAAAGTCCCTTACTGACCATAAGCCAAAAGGATCAAAAATATAGTAACACCCATGTCAATATCGCAAGTTTTGCTAATGATTCAAAGAATGGGCATGTCAAAAACAGATAACAAGAGGCATGTTTACAAGCTCAAAGCACTACCAGAGCCTAATATGATAAACTAAGCATACATAAATCAAGATGACATGGCATAGAAGACATACATGGCAAGAATAACATCATAGCATACACGGATCAACCACAACAACCTTGGCAAAATTGAATAACATGTAAACAATCTGCCAGGAAACATTTTATAGCAAAAGTAGAGCTCGATTGACTCAAGCTATGGCACTCCATAATTGCAAACAAAGGCATGGATGGACAGAGCATAACCATATGTTCAAAACATCCTTATAAGTATCTTAAAATATGCATGGATCTCTAGCATCAAGTTAACATGGCATCGAATATCAAGAAAACAGAAAAAACAGCAACATCAGAAGCCTACTTTGCATGCTTGTGCTAGTCACCACATAGATCACAAAAATACATGGCATACACCCCTGGAAATATGGAATGGCATATTACAAAACACATGTAGGACTCAAATTCATAGGGTGCACACATCAATCATAGCAAAAATAACAAAAGTGCAAGTTCTGTTAAGAAACAGAAACTAACATCACATAGCCTTCTTCCAACAGCATTTCGGGAATCAAGATGAGCTCAAATGAAAATGATGCAATGAGATGAAATGATCTACTCTTCTAGGCGAACATTTTGACATATTACACGCACGAAACGGAGCTACAGATGCATAGTTATGATGCGTTGAAAATGCCACAAATTATCACCCGATTAAAAACTTAGACGAAATTTAGGGGGGAAGAAAGTCAACCCAGATATCCGGATCGGGATCTCAGATCCGAGGCGGCCGGAGGCGCGGCTCGCCGGAGTCCTGGGCGGGGCGCCGGAGGAGGGGGCCGCCAGACGGACCGGCCCGGTTTGGCCCGTCGCGGGGGTGGCCGGGTGGCGGGCGGGCCGACGCCCGGGGCGGGCGGGGAGGCGCCTGCTGGGGTGGAGGGGAGGTCGGCCGGAGGGGGCCGGCGTTGGCATGCAAGGCGGGCCTGGAGGGCGGAGGCGTGGGGGCCCTCCGGTCGGGGGGCTTGGGCCGGCGGGAAGGAACGACAAAGGTGGGGGAAATGGGCGACGCCGTTGGTATCGGCGGCGATTGTCTCGGCGGGCGGACGTGTCCGGGCGGAGGTAGGGGGCTAGGGTTGTACCATTTGGAATGGGGGTTGTTTAAATAGGCATAGAGGAGCTAGGAGAGTCCAAATGAGGTGTAGTTTTCCCCACACGATCGTGATCGAACGACGGAGAGCATGGAAGTGACTTAGATGGGTTATTGACTATTTTAAGGGTTGGGCTGCAACTAAAAGAGGCCTTTGGAGAGTGCGTTAACCGTTGAGTACCTAACGAGCTCCAAATGACCCAACTTGACCGGTGGTCTACCGTTATACCAAGGCCACTTGACAAACCTCGGTCCATTCCGAGAAAGTTTAGTACCCGCCACTAAAAAACGTAAAAGGGGATGCCGGGGACATAGGAGTGCCGGATTGCAAAACGGACAACGGAAAAATGCTCAATCATGAGAAACACGTATAAATGAGATGCACATGATGACATGATATGAAATGCATGACATGGACAAAATGCAAAAAGAAGAAAACCCAACCACGGAGGGAATATCATATCACAATGCCGAAAATGGCAAGAGTTGAGTTACAAATATGGAAAGTTACGTCCGGGTGTTACAACACTTCACCACTAAAGAGGATCTCCCCCAGATCTAGGACCGAAAGAACTCCGGATATTCGGAACGGAGGTGATCCTCGCGGCCCTGTGTGGTTCATGGTCGGAATGGTGGACCACTTCACTTTCAGGAATTTGATTGACTTGTTGAGTCTTGGCGCCGTTTCTTTCAAGAATAGCAACGGGTGCCATGATAAGAGAGATCTTCTAAGGTCAATTTCTTCGGTTGATAGTGCTCAGGAGTTGAAGCACTTGCTTGTGACACGTGAAACACATCGCATTGTTCGCGGGTTGGACGGAAGCTCGTTGATAGGCAGATCGCTTTTTTGCCAATGATCTTGAAAGGACCCACGATCTAGGGGCAAGCTTCCCTTTGATACCGGGTTTAAAAGGTGCCCTTTCATTGGAGAGACGCGGAGGTAGACATGGTCTCCGATTTTCAAAAGCCACATCACTTGCTTATCATCATAATAGATCTTCTTGCGCCATTGCCTGCTTTGAGATTTTCACAATGACTTTGCACATTTCTTCGCTTCGGGATCAAGTCCCAAGAAGTTCGCTCACCTGCCTTCGGACCAATTGAGAGGAGTACGGCACTTCGCCATAGAGAATTTCGAATGGGGCCTTGCCCAACTCGCTTGGAAACTATTGTTGTAGGAGAACTCCATGGAAGACAATCTTCCCACTTCATACCAAGGAAATGACACAAGCCCCGAGCATATCTTCAAGGATTTGATTGACCCCAACTTGGCCACTTGTTTGAGGATGGAAAGTTGTGGGAAACGAATGTTGGTGCCCATGGCCTTCGGAAAGAATCCCAAAACTTGGAGGTAAAGATGCTACGGTCTCAAGAGATCACTTGTGGAATGCCGCAAGGAGACAACCTCGAGGTGTATAGCTCGCCAACCGAGTCTGGATGGACTTTGATAGGAAGAAAAATGAGCCACTTTAGTAAGCTTGTCAATGACAACGAAGATAGCATCATTTCCACGCTTGGACTTTGGAAACCAACAATGTAAGTCCATTTCAATATGATCAAACTTCCATTTTGGAATAGCAAGAGGTTGAAGGAGACCAGCTGGTCGTTGGTGTTCGCTTTCACCTTTCTGCAGACATCACACTCATTCACAATTGAGCAATTTCGCCTTATTCGAGTCCACCAATATGACCGCTTGAGATCATGGTACATCTTCGATTTCCGGATGAATGGATAGAAGCGAATTGTGTGCCCTGCTCATAATGACTTTTCTCAGATCACCCTTAGGAACCACAATCCGTCCTCAAAGAAAAGAGTATCTTTGTCATCAACGGGAAGCACTTGTACTTGAAATTGCCCTTGTCGATACCACGCTTCACCTTTTTCACCATGGTATCCAAGTTGAGCCTCACGAATCTGATCTTCCAAAGTAGGAGAGACTATGAGGTTGGCAAGAAAGCCTTGAGGAACAACTTGAAGATTCAGCTTATGGAAAGCTTCACAGAGATCCCGTTGGAAGGGCTTGAGGATTAAACTATTGCAGAAGCCTTCCCGCTCAAAGCATCTGCAATGACATTGGCCTTGCCCTATATTTCAATACTTGGGTTGTACTTTGAATCATTTCACCCATCGAGTTTGGCCTGAGGTTGAGGTTGGGTTGAAGGAAGATAACTTGAGACTTTGTGATCGGTGAAAATGTCCACTTTCCTTCCCAACAAGAGATGTTCCATGTTATCAATGCATGGACAACCCGCCAACTCAAGATCGTGGAGGGGTAGTTCTTTCGCTGGGCTTCAAGACAAGAGGTATGCCACAACCTCTTCTTGCATTAATACAGCACCAGACCTTGAAGAGAAGCATCATAAAACTTCGAATGGCTTGGATTCATCAGAGGAGTCAAGACAGGAGCTGTGATGAGTTTTCTTTGAGAGTATTGAAAGCAACATCACACCCGTGGAGACCGTATATACTCACATGCTTCGGAGGTGGTTGGAAAGAGGCTTTGCAATCTTGGAGAAGTTCTCAAGAATCTTCCAATAGCTTGCAAGACCAAGAAAACGCAAGTCTTGGACATTCCGAGGAGGTTCCCAATTCACAACTGCGGACACCTTTCGGATTAACCAAATGCCCTTTTGGCGGAGATGATATGACCAAGGTAAAGCACTTCATCAAGCCAAAATTCACATTTGGAGAACTTCAATAGAATTGATACCCTAGCTTGTCTAGCACCAATCGCAAATGTTTGGCATGATCCTTCTTATTCTTGGAGAAGACCAAAATATCATCAAGATAGACCAAGAAATTCATTGGTGTAGGGGTTGAAGATGAAGTTCATCATCCGAGAGAATGTTGGAGGAGCATTGAAAGGCCGAAAAGACAAGATATTCATAAGAACCAAAGCTTGTTCTCAATGTCGCCTTGGGAATATCTTGTTCAAATGCTAACTGGATGATAACCCAACAAAGGTCAAGCTTGAGAACACTTTAGCACCTTTTTAGTTGCTCAAAAGCTCATTGATGTTGGGAAGTGGATACTTGTTCTTGATAGTCTTCTTTATTCAATGGACGGTAATCGACGAAAGTCGGTCCGCGCCATCCTTCTTCCCGACAAAAGAACACCACAACCCCAAGGAGATGAACTCGGTCCGATCAAACCCGACGCCTTGTTCATCGACCGCTTCTTCAATTCCTTCAGCTCATCAGTCCAAGCTTGTATGGACGCCAAACGGGTTCAAAGGGCTCAATATCAATAACGAACTCAACGGGCCGATGAGGAGGCATTCCCCGGAAGCTCTTCCGAAAGACATCTTGGTACTCACAAACGACCGAATCGAGAGATAGCATCCAATTCGCCTTCTCATTGAGAGAAAACAACCAATGGTTTCATCACGAGCGGCATAGATGATCACATCATTAGAAGAGTGAGTCAATTGAATTTCCGGCAAGACAATCAAGCCGAGCCAGCCATAAAGCCACCCATCCCAAGAATAAGATCAATATCCCAGTCACCAAGGACAATTGGTTTAGCCGAAATCTATAGTCGCCCATCTTGATAGAAACATCCGGGACATAATTATTAGTGTCATTTGCTTACCCGGGACACAATTGATAAGGAACTAGGCAATTTTGATAACCCAACTCATGTTTAGATGCAAATGGTCTTGAGATGAAACAATGCGATGCACCAAGATCAAATAAGAAATTTGCAGGAATGTCATTAATCGAGATTACCCATTATCACATCGAAGATTCCTCCGCTTGAGCTGCATTCATCATGTTCACCTTGGCATGCTTTGGATTATGCTTGACCAACCGCATTGCCGGAAGATTTCAAGGGAGGAGGAGGGAAGGCGCCCTGTTGAAGCACTTGTTCGCATAGTGACCTTTCGCCGAATTTGTTGCAAGTCACCCCGGAGCTTGGACGGGTAAGGAGCATTTGACTTTGGAGCTTGAGAATTAGACTTGTTCGAAATTGGGTTGGGTGGGTGGGAAGATCCACCACCACCGAGTTCTTTTGCCGAATAAGGCTGACGGAACGGAGGAGGAGGAAGGTAGAACTTGCTGCTTAGCGCCACTTGAGAGGAAGAAGTAGACCGAACGCATCCCCATTCTCTCTTAGAAGCCTCACATTTGAGCTGGGCAGCTTTTGCTTCAAAGGCTATGTTGTAGAATTCATCATACTTTTCCCTCAAAAGCACAAGAGCTAATTGCAGATCTTTCTCTGGGACCACCTCGAATTGATAGATCATACCTTTTCATCGTGGACGCCTTGCTTAGCAAAGCGAGCGAAGTTTCTCGAAATGGATATTGTATTGATACACGACATGTTGCCTTGCTTGAGATTGCGGAACTCCTCACGCTTGCTCTCAACAACACTTTTGGAATGTGGTGAGCTCAAATCTCAGCGAACTCATCCTTGTAATGACACACCCTCCTCGAATCTTTGTATTGTGGTACCACTCAAAGAGCTTGGTCCTTGAGTTGAAACGATGCAAACTTGACAAAGTCCTCAGTCCCGACATTGCTACATTCAAAATGTTTGCGATGTCCCAAGCCAATCGTCGGCGCCTCGGGCCTCCACAGAAACCAAAGACTTCGCCGATTAGCCAAGAACCGACCGAGAGTAGCAAAGTGCGGCTGGTTGTTGCCTTTGACCTTGATTTCCTTGACTGCCTTTGCCTTGAGTACGCTTTGCAAGAGCTGCAAAATCATCCGAGCATTGGCATTGGTGGCTGCCATGATATTTGGGCCTCCGGAGGCGGAGGTGGAGGTGGAGGGTTCCACCGATTCCCATCATTTCGCTCCGGATTTCACGCTACTGGAGCCATCCCAAGAGGGTGACATCCTTAGCACTTGATAGAAGGAAGACAAGTAGAATCAACGGATAGAAATTGCAACATATAGTCTTCCAATAAACATTCGAGCAAGGATGAACAATGAATTCCAAAGTTAACATCACACGCCCATTAATGTGAGAAGCCACTTGATTAAAGGTTGATGAAAAAAACAAGGTAAGATGGAACAAATAAGTGGTAAGGATTACCCAATCACGAACCAAATATCTCGGGAAGAAATGCTAGGAGCTACTTGAACCCAACCTTAAACTCCCTAAACTTTCTCGGTTATGCAACTGGTTGGGGAACAGACAAAAATATATCACCCAAACAAAATACCTAGATCCACGATCCATCCGCCAACACATAACCAAGAAATCCTCGAAATCGGGTACCTCGACCTTCTAAAAAATCCTATATAAGTCATGGCAATACTCCCGAGCTCGCCCAAGATCGGGTTATCGGGTTATCTCACCAACAACTGTACAAAGAGATTTCATGTCGCAAAACTTAGGTATTCCGAATCGCAACGATAAAATTGTGACGACAACACTGGACCTCAACTCCCCGGACACCGCCACAACCCCTAAATGTCGAGGCACCAAGAACAATGTTCTCATCACAAAACCATCGAGCGATTCCAAGATACCCGTGATCCTAAAATTTTTAGTGAAATTTGAGGAGAGGAGAGTCAAAATTTCTACGCCAGAGACCTCACCAGAGCGATAAGGGACTGGGGAGTAAAAAGAATCCTACCTCCGATATATATAATCCTAAGACTCAAAACATTTTCCGCTCTAGACTCAACAACGCCAAGAAACAATCAAGTAGGGGGCTCTAAGTCGGGAAGGCCTGAACCAACTTAATCTCCGATGCGGTTATATCTCCCACGTCGGAACGACTTAGAGGCATAACCGCATTGAAAGCAATGTCGCAAGTGAGGTAATCTTCACACAACCCATGTAATACATAAGGAAAGAGATACATAGTTGGCTTACACGCCACTTCACGCAATACATAAATAAACATCCATCATTCAGATCACACTCAAGGTCCCTACGGAACCAAAATAAAAGAAGATACCCCAAATGCTACACAGATCCCGATCGTCCAACTGGCTCCACTAACGATCATCGAAAGACACATATAACGACCACGCCTCGTCGAACTCCCAATTGAGCTCGGCGCCACCTGACCGCATCGCCGCACCGCAACTGTTTTGGTAGAATCTGGAGTCAGGGACTCAGAATCTCACACCCAGATCAAGACTATTTAAGCTTATAGGAAGGACAGAGTTGTGAGGTGGAGCTGTTTATTAGCATATATGGTGGCTACATTCGCAAAGAGAGCAGAAGAGAAGCAAAGCACGTCGTGAAGCTAGTAGCGATCAAGAAGTGATCCCAACTACTTACGCCAAACATAACTCCAACACGTGTCACTTCCGGACCCGAGAAGAGACCATCACGGTTACACACGCTGTTGATGTGTATTTAATTGAGGTCAACTTCGGTTTTCACAACCGACATTAACAAATTCCCATCGCCTCATAAATCACGGCACGGTTGAAAGATAATACCGCAGGGTGTCCCAACTTAGCCCATTATAAGCCTCACCAACTAAGGAATTTTCTACGGAAGACCCATCAATCTCGAATCCGACTACAAGACATTTCGAGCAATAAAACAAGACCAGCAAAGCCCCAATGTGCCGACAACCCGATAGGAGCTGCACATATCTCGCTCTAAGGGCACACGGATGAGCAGTCCGATAACTAAAACCAGACCTCAAGTTTCTTGAGGGGCGCCTGCAAAGCACTTAGTTTGGGCCAGCACTCAAGGAGCACCGTCCGGGGTTAAAATAAAGATGACCCTGCTCAAAACCCGGGAAAAAGGCTTAGGTGGAAAATGGTAAAACCAAAGTTGGGACTTGCGGACAGTCTTATTCAAAGCGAACGTCAAGGGGGTCCCATAAATCACCCAACCGTAAGGAACGCCAAATCAAGGAACATAACACCGTATGACGGAAAACTAGGTGGCAAGAGTGGAACAAAACACTGCATAAGGCCGAGCCTTCCACCCTTTACCAAGTATATAGATGCATTAATTATAGCAGATATATTGTGATATCCCAACAAGTAAACATGTTCCAACAAGGAACAACATCTCCATGTTCCAATAAGGAACAAATTCATCTTCACCGCAACTAACAACGCTATAAGAGGGTGAAAAGCGTAAATAGCCAATCAACGGTTTGCTAGGAAAGGATGGTTAGCGACATGGCAATATGGGTGGCATGATAAGCAAGTGATAGGCATCGAGCATAGGCATAGCAAAAGAGCGAGCATCTAGCTTAGCAAAGATAGAAGTGATTTCGAGGGTATGGTCATCTTGCCAATGTTCTCGAGTGTCAAAGCTTGATCCTCGAAGTCAACAGGTTCCTCGTCACAAACTCGCCTCCCGCCTACCCAAAGCAAGAACACAAACAAAGGAACCACAATAAATCACGTCAATGCACAAGCAACATGATGCAAAACATGACATGATATAGATTGATATGCAAGCGATTCCGAAGGAAAATGATGAACCAGGCATCAACTTGGCAAAACCAAGTATGCCATTGAAAATGAGATGATTTCGTTGAAATCGATATAAAGATCACCGAATCGGATGCACGGTTTGCAAATGACAAGCAAAACAAGAATGACACAAACTGCCATTAACAAAGATGATGCCACTTAGCAACAAAAGAAATTAAGCTACTGCACCCAAACGACCAACAAAGCAATGGAAGTGATCTACTCAAGATGCTTGACAAAATATGAACACCGAGCCGGCTAAAGTTCACATCATAACAGGTTCAAACACTCATGGAAAAAGTGCAAAAATATCCTTTTCAGACTTAGTGAAATTATCAACATGGCAAAACAGCATCGTAGCAAAGTTCAGGCAAGAAACCACATGCTACAGGAACTTATAATAGCAAACATGGCATGACATGAATCTACTCAAAGAATAGAACAAAAGTCCCTTACTGACCATAAGCCAAAAGGATCAAAATATAGTAACACCCATGTCAATATCGCAAGTTTCTAATGTTCAAAGAAAATGTCAAAAAAATAACAAGTAGGTTTTACAAGCTCAAAGCACTTACTACAGAGCCTAATATGATAAACTAAGCATACATACATCAAGATGACATGGCATAGAAGACATACATGGCAAGAATAACATCATAGCAACACGGATCAACCACAACAACCTTGGCAAAATTGAATAACGGTAAACAACTGCCAGAAACATTTTATAGCAAAAGTAGAGATCTATTGACTCAAGCTAAGGCACCCATAATTGAAAACAAAGGCATGGATGGATAGAGCATAACCATATGTTCAAAACATCCTTATAAGTATCTCAAAATATGCATGGATCTCTGAGCATCAAGTTAAATGGCATCAAAATATCAAGAAAACAGAAAAAAAAGAACATCAGAAGCCATTTTGCATGCTTGTGCTAGTCACCACATAGATCACAAAATACATGGCATACACCCCTGGAAAGATGGTATGGCATATTACAAAACAATTGTAGGACTCAAATTCATAGGGTACATATCAATCATAAAAAAATAAAAGTGCAAGTTCTTTAAGAAAAAACTAACATCACATAGCCTTCTTCCAACAGCATTTGGCATCAAGATGAGCTCAAATGAAAATGATGAATGAGATGAAATGATCTACTCTTCGAGGCAACATTTTGACATATTACACGTTTAAACGGAGCCAGATGGTTATGATGCGTTGAAAATGCCACAATTATCACCGGATTAAAACTTAGACGAAATTTAGGGAAGAAGTCAACCCAAGATCCGGATCGATTCAAACCAGGCGGGGGGCGGCTGCCGGAGTTTCGCCGGGGGGCCGGGCCGAGGAGGGGGGCGCTGGCGGCCGGAGACCGGGACCCCTGGCGGGGTGGGCCGGGTGGTGGGGGCCGCGGGTTGGGGGCGGCCGACGCCCGGGCGCCGGGGGAGGCGCCGGGCGTGGAGGGCGAGGTCGGCTGGCGGGCGGGCGGCCGGCGGGTTCGGGCGCGGACGCGGGAAAGAGGCGGAGGTGGCGGGCTCCGGGCGGGTTTGGCTTATTTGGGCCAGCGGCGGCCAAGACGGGCGGGCCCGGGCGCGGGACGCCTGGCTGCGGGGGGGCGATTGTCCGGCGGCGCGGACGAAACCCGGGGCGCGACAGGGGAAGGCTAGGGTTGAACCGCCGATTTGGAA
>JAHIAM010007830.1:0-19680 GCA_021605205.1 Aegilops longissima | reverse complement strand
CTCAACACGAGGGGTGGATACCCCTCCCGATAATATTATTTTCCCATGTACGTATGTCGGGTCGATATAAACTCCCGATAACTTCAATACGTGGGGGTGGGTCGATATACCTCTCCCGATAACTTCAACACGTAAATATATACCCTCCCCGATAATTTATATTATTTTCCCATGCATGTACGTATGTCATGTCGATATAAACTCCCGATAACTTCAACACGTGGGGGGGGTCGATATACCCTCCCGATAACTTCAACACGAGGGGGTCGATATACCCTCCCGATAATCTTCAACACGTGGGGTCGATATACCCTCCCCGATAATCTTCAACACGTGGAGGGGGTCGATATAACCCCTCCCCGATAACTTCAACACGTAGGGGGGTCGATATACCCTCCCCGATAACATTATTTTCCCGTATGTATCTCGCCTTGTCGATATTACCCTCCTTGAAGCGCTTCAAGGCCACCCCTAACCCTTGAAGCATTGTTGAGGCCACCAAACCCTAGAGAAGCAGATCGAGGCCACTAATTAATATGATTCCTTATTGTAATTACCTAGCTAGTTCTACATTTGCCACTAATATATCCATATTTGTCATGTTTGAATAATAATTTCCATGTTGTAAATATTTGTAGAAACTATGGACACCCCCGAGACGTAAGCAAGAAGCGTTGTTGAGGGACATAACCGCAGTAGGAAGTGATGCTGTCTCGTCGTGATGTTTCTCAACGACACCGATGGTCCTGGAAGGAGAGGGTGAAGAAGCAGCTGGCTATGATGGTGATGGTCGATGACCCAATGCCGTGCAAGAAGAAGTAGACCATGAGGATAGCTCCAGAATCAACCGAGTCCGCCAGGTATATATATTAGTTAAGCTCGCGACTAGCTAATTGATGCATTCATTGTTTTGGTATGTACACATATTAATTAACTCTTGTCTTTGTTCTTTTTCTAGCCTCCGGATCGAGCACAACTTCGTAAAGAGACGAGGCCCAAGAAAAGTTGAGCTCGGATGAAAAGTTTGAGATCATAGAAATCGCACGACCGCCAACCGATTGAACCCATCCGGACAAAGAAGGCATTTGTTGCTCAAGGGGTTCTTGTTAGGGACAAGATCCCGATTAGCATCCAACAATGGTATAAGCTTCAAGAACGAAGACCCCGAGGTGTCTTATGTCAATGATATGCGAAAATGATCTTTGGACTGAGCTGAAGTCAAATTTCACCCTACCGCCAGAGGATGATCCGAGAAGCCAGTTGAGCAATTAATCAAGTCTTTTGCTCTCGAGAAGATGGCAGACCTATTCAGGAATTGGAAGAAAGACCTGAATAAGTTTGTCGATAAAAAGAGACCCCAGAATTCAAGGGCAAATATGAGAAGATCGAGATGATCGCCCGCATTTTGGCCCACAAGACATCGGAAAAGAGTAAAAAGATGTCGGCATAAACAAGAAAAATGCTGCGAAGAAGAAGCTTCACCATCGCACGGGTCGTGGTTACCTCATAGCCCGCCTAAGTGGGCCAAGCCTGAGAATGATCTGCTAGATAAAGAGATCGAACCGAGACAATGAACTGCTGCACTGCTTGAAAGTGCAACTATCCCTAGGTGGTTTTGGTAATTCATAACAACATATAGCTCATTGACCTAATGCTATTCCAAGACTATTGTTTCAGGAAAGCTCAATGAATGGCATGGCATGGATGATGAAAGTGGATCCCTCAAAATACTAAGGACAAAGTATTGGCTCAAGCTCAAAAGCTCAAGACTCTTCATTTTACATTTTAGTGATCCAAGATCACATTGAGTCTATAGGAAAAGCCAATACTATCAAGAAGGGATGAGGTGTTGCTTAATGAGCCTCTTGCTTCATGTGCTTAGTGATATGATCCAAAACCCTCAACTACTTTCCCACATCCACAAATGACCTAAACCTAAAGCCAAAATGGTCACACCGATTCTTTCTATCCGCGCCACCGATTCCAAAATTCATAGCCACCGCCACAAACCCTAAGCAAATCGGTCTTATCGATAGGGATCTCGGTCTCACCGAGATGGGGTTGCAATCTCTGCTTCCTTCAGAACGCTTCGGTCTAACCAAGTGAGCGATCGGTCCCACCGAGATTGCAATGTAAACTCTCTGCTTCTTTTGTAACATTTCGTCTCACCGAAAAGAGCAAATCGATCCCACCGAAGTTTATCTGACCAACTCTCCGAAAGCTTATTACCAAATCGGTCCCACCGAGTTTGTGTAATCGGTCTCACCGAGATTACGTTATGCCCTAACCCTAACCGAATCGGCCTCACCGAGATGCATGTCACCCCACCAAAAATCACTAATAATGCTAGGTTTACTAAATCGGTCCGACCGAGTTTAACAATTCGGTCCCATCGAGTTTGGTAAATTGTGTGTAACGTTAGATTTTATGTGGAGGCTATATATACCCTCCACCTCCTCTTCATTCGTGGAGAGAGCCATCGAACTAATCTACACTTCCAACTTACCAGCTTCGAGAGAGAACCACCTACTCATGTGTTGAGGCCAAGATATTCCATTCCTACCATATGAATCTTGATCTCTAGCCTTCCCTGTTGCTTTCCACTCAAACCCTCTTTCCACCAGATCCAAATCCTATGAGAGAGAGTTGAGTGTTGGGGAGACTATCATTTGAAGCACAAGAGCAAGGAGTTCATCATCAACACACCATTTGTTACTTCTTGAGAGTGGTGTCTCCTAGATTGGCTAGGTGTCACTTGGGAGCCTCGACAAGATTGTGGAGTTGAACCAAGGAGTTTGTAAGGGCAAGGAGATCGCTTACTCGTGAAGATCTACCGCTAGTGAGGCAAGTCCTTCGTGGGACACCATGGTGGGATAGACAAGGTTGCTTCTTCGTGGACCCTTCGTGGGTGGAGCCTCCGTGGACTCAAGCAGCTGCTACCCTTCGTGGGTTGAAGTCTCCATCAACGTGGATGTACGATAGCACCACCTATCGGAACCCGCCTAAAAACATCCGTGTTCCAATTGCGCTTGAATCCTCCAAACCCTTCCCTTACATTCTTGCAAGTTGCATGCTTTAATTTCCGCTGCCTATACACTCTTTGCATGCTTGCTTGAATTGTGTCATGATTGCTTGACTTGTCCTAAAATAGCTAAAATCTGCCAAACTATAAAATTGGGAAAAGGTTAAGTTTTTATTGGTCAAGTAGTCTAATCACCCCCTCTAGACATACTTCAAGGTCCTACAAGTGGTATCGAGCATTTGTCTCCATTTGCTTTGATTTCCATAGCTTTTGGTGGTCATAGCCTTGGCTTCACAACCTAGGAGAGTATGGCGCCTAGCAAGAGAAATTATCACCGAGAGGTCCTTACTTTGATAGTACTAAATTTGCTAGTTGGAAGCATAAGATGAAAATGCATATTCTTGGACATAACCTCACTGCTTGGTCAATTATTTGTATTGGCTTGCAAGGTGAATTCTTCATGGAGAGAACCGAACCGTGAAGCTAATGCGAAGAATTGAAGATGCTACAATACAACGCCAAGCATGTGACATCATCTTCAACGGATTGTGCCTCAAGAATTCAACAAAATCAGCCGCCTTGAGAATGCAAAGGAAATTTGGGATACTTTGATTGATATGCATGAAGGTACCGAGTCCGCTAAGGAATCCAAGTTGATGTGCTCCAAAGTCAGCTTGACAAGTTCAAAATGAAGGATGGTGAAGGTGTCGCTGAAATGTACTCTAGGCTTGTTTATCACAAATGAGATTGCCGGCTTAGGGAGAAAGATATGACCGACAAATTCATCATCAAGAAAATCCTAAGAGCATTGGATGGAAAGTATGATACCGCAGTCACATTGATCCAAATGATGCCAAACTACAAAGATCTCAAGCCAACGGAAGTCATTGGAAGGATTGTTGCTCATGAGATGTCACTCAAGGATAAGGAGGAACTTCACAACAAGTCAAGTGGTGCTTACAAAGCCTCAAGTATAGCCCCCACATCATCAAGTGAGAAACCAACCTTCAATGAAGAATTGAGCTTAATGGTGAAGAACTTCAACAAATTCTACAAAAGTAGAAGCAAAGAAAGAAGCTCCAAGTCAAGGTCTTACAATGACAAGAGATCTTCTAGTTGAGAGCGCAATTGCTACAATTGTGGGAGACCCGGACACTACTCCAATGAGTGTACAGCACCCTACAAAAGAAGAGAAGATTCTCCAAGAAGAAGGAGCAAAAGAGAAGAATCACCACCGAGAGAGAGGAGTAGAGATGATAGTTATGAACGAAGACTCTCACGGAGAAGTAAGGATTCGGAAAGAAAGGACAAGTCATCAAGGAGCTACACAAAACGAAGACATCAAGCTCATGTTGGTGAATGGGTTTCGCCCGACCGACAATCACTCCGAGAGAAGCTATCATCCGACCAATATACTCAAGATGAAGGTGTTGCCGGTCTAGCACTTGTGTCAACCAACTCCTATGACATATTTGAATCACCAAATGAAGGTGTTGGAAGATGCTTCATGGCCAAAGGTCCAAAGGTAACACATCCCGAGTATGTTGATTTTAATAGTGATGAAGATGACTTGCTTGTGGATGATGATTTACTTGTTGACAACTCTAGTGATGAATACTACGATGAAACGTTAATTAATCATGCTAATCAAACGAATGACGGTGATAAGGAGAAAATTGAGCTTCTAACTAAAGAACTAAACACTCTTAAGTTGGCTCATGAAACTATCTTCGAAGATCATCGAGAACTTTTAAGGGCTCATGAGAAGTTACGCTTTGAAAAGCTCAATCTTGAGCAAGAGCATGAGTTCTTAAAGGCAATCAATGATGATCTTCGCAAGAAAAGTTATTCTTACATTGCCAAGTGCTTACTCTTATCTACTTACATGCCTCAAGTCAAGTCTAGTAACAAGTACAAGAAAGATACTTCTCTAGTAGTAACAATAATAATGTCAAATCCAATGTTGTTGCTTCTAGTAGCTCTCTTGATTCCACTAATGATTCTCTTAGCCAAGTTACACTTGAGCAAGAAAATAGTTTATTGAAGGGAATTATAGAGAAAGGTGTTTACAAGAGCCTTGCTGGAGTAAGCAATTCGAGGAAATTGTACGCAAGCAAGGACGGCACCGAAGAATCAAGGTGTTGGTTTTGAACGAAAGTTCAACGCCAATGGAGTTGAGGGAAGAAGATCAATACCCCAAGACAAAGTTTGTTCCTCAACAAGAGAAGTATGATCCTACTTCCTTCAAGGGACACAAGCTCAAGATGATCTTCCACCACAAGACCACAAGAAAAAAGGCAAGGACAAGATTCAAGAAGAGATTGATGCATTTGAAGAAGCACCTAAAGCCTCGTTCAAGTGGGTCCCCAAGGCTACGTCAAGTTCTACTTAATCAAGTACAACTATAACTCCAAGGATTCCCATCAAGATGATGTGGATCCCGAAGAAGAAGAACTAGAGAGTTCTTGAGGGTGACTCCACCAAAATTCTTCACTCATATCATTTTGGCAAGAACAAGTGCAATCAACTTTCACATCTTGCACTAGTTCAAGGAGTCACAAACCCTCATGTTGGTAAGGCAAGGGACAAGGTAACCTAATGTTTTCATGGACATCATCTTGTGTGTGCATCACTCTATGTCTATGGATATTCTTGTTTGTTCCTTGTGGGACTAACCCATGTAGGCAAGTTGAAAGTGCAACTCACTCCAAAGGATTGCTCCAAATGATCTACATCAACATTGAGCATCTACATCTTCAACACCTACATGAAGTCATCATCGACAAAACCCAAGGTTAGTTCATCCCTCTAAGGGGGGATCTCACATCTAGGGGGAGCTTAACTCTAAGAATTGAGTCAAAGCAACTCTAATGGTGTGAACACATTAATGCATTATGTAAAAGTGGTAACCCCACTTGAGCTTAAACGATGAGTATGACCTATGATCAAATGTTCTCATTTGACTCCCAAGTCAATATACTCATATATAGATGACCGAGTCATCGCCAATTGCTTGATAGATGCTAAATTGGTTGTGCATGCTTTGCCACATATTTCAGTTGCCATCTTATTGTGTGAGCATGTTGGCATATTTTACTCATTCAAGGACATCCACTTGTTGTTTTGTTTGATTGGATTCTTTTGTTTGTGCCAAGTGGATGGACAAGAATGCCTAAGAACCTTCTTTAGATATCTATGCTTTTCTCGCCTCAAACTCTATTCATGCTACATCAAAAATTTGATCAAGTCAGATTCGAACCACTCGTGAGGAGCACTGAGTCCCCGATTCGTCATAGACTTAAACTTCCAAAACCTCTTAGTGATTCTCGGTCCGACCGATCCTTCCATTTCGTCCTACCGAGATCATCAAGTTGATCTGAGTTTAATCTGTGCAACCGATTTGAACTTTTCGGTCTCACCGATTTGCGTAATCGAACACAAGATGCATCTCGTGCCACCGAAGTTGTTCCACTCGGTCACACCGACGTGGTCGAGCTATATATATCCACGGGCAAAATTTTGAAATTTCTCCAAACCCTTCGCTCACAAGAACAGCTGCGGTGTCAAACCGCGGATCTTGGGTAAGGGTCCCGAATCTAGGCCTAGGCGGATGGTAACAGGAGACAAGGGACACGATGTTTTACCCAGGTTCGGCCCTCTTGATGGAGGTAAAACCCTACGCCCTGCTTGATTGATATTGATATTGTGGATGTTTACAAGAGTGGATCTACCACGAGATCAAGGAGGCCTAACCCTAGAAGCTAGCCTATGGTATGATTGTAAGGGTTGTTGATGTTGTCCACGGACTAGAGCCATCCGGTTTATATAGACACCGGAGAGGGCTAGGGTTACAAAGAGTCGGTTACAATGGTAGGAGATCTACATATCCGACGCCAAGCTTGCCTTCCACGCCAAGGAAAGTCACATCCGGACACGGGAGAAGACTTCAATCTTGTATCTTCATAGTCTTGGAGTCCGTCGATGATGATAGTCCGCTGATGATAGTTCGGTGATGATGGTAGTCCGCTATCCGGACACCCCTAATCCGGACTCCTCAAGAGTCTCCTGAACCAGGCTTCAATGACGATAAGTCGGGCGCCAGATGTTGCTTAGCTGCAAGGCGGGTTCCTCCTCCAATGATAGAAGATTGTGAACACCAGGATAGTGTCCGCTCGCAAAATAAATTCCACATTCCACCTTAGAGAGAATAATATATATACACAAGTTCAATCTGCTGATGTTTTTGTGGCATGACTGTTGGGGAACGAGTAATTTCAAAATTTTCCTACGCACACGCAAGATCATGGTGATGGCATAGCAACGAGAGGGGAGAGTGTATGTCCACGCACTCGTGAGACCGTAAGCGAAGCGCTATAACAACGCTGTTGATGTAGTCGACATCTTCACGATCCGACCGATCCAAGTAACGAACGACGGCACCTCCGAAGTTCAGCACACGCTCAGCTCGATGACGATCCCCGGCCCGATCCAGAAAGCGCCGGGATGAGTTCCACAAGACGACGGGCAGGACGATGATGATGCTCCACCGACGCAGGGCTTCGCCTAAGCTCCGTGACGATATGACTCTATCGCGCAGGGCTTCGCTTAAGCTCCGCGACGATATGACCGGGGAATATGGTGGAGGGGGCACCGCACACGGCTAAGGAACGATCCGAGATCAACCTGTGTGTCATGGGGTGCCCCTGCCCTCGATATAAAGGAGCAAGGTGGGGTGCGGCCGCACTAGGAGGAGGCGCGAGGAGTCCTACTCCCACCGAGTAGGACTCCCCTTCCTAGTTGGATTAGGACTTGGGGAGGGGAAGAGGAAGGGGCCGCCCTCTCCTTGTCCTATTCGGACTTGGGGAGGGCGCGCCTGCCCTGGCCGCCCTCCTCTTTCTCCCTTATGGCCCATCAAGGCCCATTGACTCCGGAGGGTTCCGTAACCCCGTGTTCCGAAACTCGATTTCATCCGAACCTTCCAAGTCCAAACATAGGCTTCCAATATATCGATCTTTATGTCTCGACCATTTCGAGACTCGCCATGTCCGTGATCACATCCGGACCAACAAACTTCGCACATCAAAACTTATAAACTCATAATAAACTGTCATCGTAACGTTGTTGCAGGACTCTACGGTTCGAGAACTATGTAGACATGACCTAGAACTATTCTCGGTCAATAACCAATAGCGGAACCTGGATGTTCATATTGGTTCCTACATATTCTACGAAGATCCTTATCGGTCAAACCGCATAACAACATACGTTGTTCCTTTGTCATTGGTATGTTACTTGCCCGAGATTCGATCGCCGGTATCCAATACCTAGTTCAATCTCGCTACGCAAGTCTCTTTACTCGCTCAGTAATACATCATTTCATAACTAACTCATTAGTTACAATGCTTGCAAGGCTTAGGTGATGAGTATTACCGAGAAGGCCCAGAGATACCTCTCCGACAATCGGAGTGACAAAACCTAATCTCAATTATGCCAACTCAACATATACTTTTGGAGACACCTGTAGAGCACCTTTATAATCACCCAGTTACTGCCAGACGCTTTGGTAGCACACAAAGTGTTCCTCCGTAAACGGAGTTGCATAATCTCATAGTTGCAGGAACTTTGTATAAGTCATGAAGAAAGCAAAAGCAACATACTAAACGATCAAGTGCTAAGCTAACGGAATGGGTCAAGTCAATCACATCATTCTCCTAATGATGTGATCCCGTTAATCAAATGACAACTCATGTCTATGGTTAGGAAACATAACCATCTTCGATTAACGAGCTAGTCAAGTAGAGGCATACTAGTGACACTGCTTGTCTATGTATTCACACATGTATTATGTTTCCGTTAATACAATTCTAGCATGAATAATAAACATTTATCATGATATAAGGAAATAAATAATAACTTTATTTTTCCTCTAGGGCATATTTCCTTCAGTCTCCCACTTGCACTAGAGTCAATAATCTAGTTCACATCGCCATGTGATTTAACATCAATAGTTCACATCTATATGTGGTTAACACCCATAGTTCACATCGACATGTGACCAACACCCAAAGGGTTTACTAGAGTCAGTAATCTAGTTCACATCGCTATGTGATTAACACCCAAAGAGTACTAAGGTGTGATCATGTTTTGCTTGTGAGATAATTTTAGTCAACGGGTCCTCACATTCAGAGCCGTAAGTATTTTGCAAATTTCTATGTCTACAATGCTCTGCACGGAGCTACTCTAGCTAATTGCTCCCACTTTCAATATGTATCCAGATTGAGACTCAGAGTCATCTAGATCAGTGTTAAAACTTGCATCGACGTAACCCTTTATGACGAACCCTTTTTTTCACTTCCATAATCGAGAAACATATCCTTATTCCACTAAGGATAATTTTGACCGCTGTCCATTGATCTACTCCTAGATCACTATTGCACTCCCTTGTCAAACTTAGTGGTAGGGTATGCAATAGTTCTGGTACACAACATGACATACTTTATAGAACCTATGGCTGATGCATAAGGAATGACTTTCATTCTCTTTCTATCTTCTTGCCGTGGTCGGGTTTTGAGTCTTACTCAATCTCACACCTTGTAACACAGGCAAGAACTCTTTCTTTGACTGTTCCATTTTGAACTACTTCAAAAACTTGTCAAGGTATGTATTCATTGAAAAACTTATCAAGTGTCTTGATCTATCTCTATAGATCTTGATGCTCAATATGTAAGCAGCTTCACCGAGGTCTTTCTTTGAAAAAACTCCTTTCAAACACTCCTTTATGCTTTGCAGAATAATTCTACATTATTTCCGATCAACAATATGTCATTCACATATACTTATCAGAAATGTTGTAGTGCTCCCACTCACTTTCTAGTAATTACAGGCTTCACCGCAAGTCTGTATAAAACTATATGCTTTGATCAACTTATCAAAGCGTATATTCCAACTCCGAGATGCTTGCACCAGTCCATAGATGGATCGCTGAGCTATGGATTTTGTCAGCACCTATAGGATTGACAAAACCTTCTGGTTGCATCATATACAACTCTTCTTTAAATCCATTAAGGAATGTAGTTTTGTTTATCCATTTGCCGATTTCATAAAATTGCGCAATTGCTAACATGATTTGGACAGACTTAAGCATCGCCACGAGTGAGAAAAATTTCATCGTAGTCAACACCTTGAACTTTGTCAAGAACCTTTTCGACAAGTCCAGCTTTGTAGATAGTAACACTACTATCAACGTCTGCCTTCCTCTTGAAGATCCATTTATTTTCTATGGTTTGCCGATCATCGGGCAAATCCATCAAAGTCCATACTTTGTTCTCATACATGGATCATATCTCAGATTTCATGGCCTCAAACCATTTTATGGAATCTGGGCTCATCATCGCTCCTCATAGTTCATAGGTTCGCCATGGTCAAGTAACATGACCTCCGTAATGGGATTACCGCATCACTCGTGCGGATTTTACTCGTTGATCTACAAGTTCAAGAATAACTTGATCTGAAGTTTCATGATCATCATCTTTAACTTCTTCACTAATTGGTGTAGGAATCACCGAACTGATTTCTATGATAAACTACTTTCCAATAAGGGAGAAGGTACAATTACCTCATCAAGTTCTACTTTCCACCCACTCACTTCTTTCGAGAGAAACTCCTTCTAGAAAGGATCCATTCTTGGCAACGAATGTCTTGCCTTTCGGATCTGTGATAGAAGCTGTACCCAACATTTTGGGTATCCTATGAAGACGATTTTCCGATTTGGGTTCAAGCTTATCATGTTGAAATTTTTTCACATAAGCATCGCAACCCAAACTTTTTAAGAAACGATAACTTCGGTTTCTTGCTAAACCACAGTTCATAAGGTGTCATCTCAACGGATTTAGATGGTGCCCTATTTAACGTGAATGCAGCTTTCTAATGCATAACCCCAAAACAATATTGGTAAATCGGTAAGAGACATCATTAATCGCACCATATCAAATAAAGTACGGTTACGATGTTCGACACACCATTACACCGTGTTGTTCCAAGTGGCGGAGTAGTGAAACTATTTCACATTGTTTCAATCAAGGCCAAACTCAGAACTCAAATATTTTACCTCGCGATCATATCGTAGAAACTTTTATTTTCTTATTACGATGATTCTTCACTTCACTTTGAAATTCTTTGAACTTTTCAAACGCTTTCAGGCTTATGTTTCATCAAGTAGATATACCAATATCTGCTCAAGTCATCTGTGAAGGTCGAAAATAATGATATTTGTTGCGAGCCTTAATATTCATCGGACCACATACATCAAGATGTATGATTTCCAACAAATCTGTTGCTCGCCCATTGTTTCGAGAACGGAGTCTTAGTCATCTTGCCCATAAGGCATGGTTCGCAAGCATCAAGTGATTCATAATCAAGTGATTCCAAAATCCCATCAGCATGGAGTTTCTTCATGCGTTTTACACCAATATGACCTGAACGGCAGTGCCACAAATGAGTTGCACTATCATTATTAACTTTGCATCCTTTGGCATCAATATTATGAATATGTGTATCACACGATCGAGATCCAACAAACCATTTTCATTGGGTGTATGACCATAGAAGGTTTTATTCATGTAAATAGAACAATAATTATTCTCTAACTTACATGAATAACCATATTGCAATAAACATGATCAAATCATATTCATGCTCAACGCAAACGCCAAATAACATTTATTTAGGTTCAACACTAATCCCGAGAGTATAGGGAGTGTGCGATGATGATCATATCAATCTTGGAACTACTTCCAACACTCATCGCACTTCCCTTCAACTAGTCTCTGCTTATTCTGTAACTCCTGTTTCGAAGTACTAATCTTAGCAACCCAACGAGTAACAAAAACTCAGGGGCTACTATAAACACTAGTAAGGCACACATCAATAACCTGTATATCAAATATACTCTTGTTCACTTTGCCATCCTTCTTATCCGCCAAATATTTGGGGTAGTTCCGCTCCAAAGGACCAGTTCCATTGCAGCAAAAGATTTAGTCTCGTGCTTAGGTCCAGACTTGGGCTTCTTCACTTGAGCAGCAACTTGCTTGCCGCTTTTCTTGAAGTTCCCTTCTATCCCTTTGCCCTTTTCTTGAAACTAGTGGTCTTGTTAACCATCAACACTTGATGTTTTTCTTGATTTCTACCTTCGCGATTTCAGCATCACGTAAGAGCTTGGGAATTACTTTTGTCATCCCTTGCATATTATAGTTCATCACGAAGTTTTACTAACTTGGTGATGGTGACTAGAGAATTCTGTCAATCACTATTTTATCCGAAGATTAACTCCCACTTGATTCAAGCGATTGTAGTACCCTGACTATCTGAGCACATGCTCACTAGTTGAGCGATTCTCCTCCATCTTTTAGCTATAGAACTTGTTGGAGACTTCATATCTCTCAACTCGGTATTTGCTTGAAATATTAACTTCAATTCCTGGAACATCTCATATGATCCATGACGCTCAAAACGCCTTTGAAGTCCCGATTCTAAGCCGCTACATGGTGCACTAAACTATCTAGTAGTCATCATATTGAGCTAGCCAAACGCTCATAACGCCTCGATCCGCTCCTGCAATAGGTCTGTCACCTAGCGTGCATCAAGGACATAATTCTTCCAGGCAGCAATGAGGATAAACCTCAGATCACGGATCCAATCCGCATCATTGCTACTAACATTTTTCAAACATAATTTTCTAGGAACATATAAACATATGAAAGCAACAACGCGAGCTATTGATCTACAACATGATTTGCAAAATACTACCAGGACTAAGTTCATGATAAATTAAAGTTCAATTAATCATATTACTTAAGAACTCCCACTTAGACGACATCTCTAGTCATCTAAGTGAACACGTGATCCAAATCAACTAAACCATAACCGATCATCACGTGAGATGGAGTAGTTTTCAATGGTGAACATCACTATGTTGATCATATCTACTATATGATTCACGCCAACCTTTCGGTCTCCGTGTTCCGAGGCCATATCTGCATATTCTAGGCTCGCAAGTTTAACCTGAGTATTATGCGTGTAAACTGGCTTGCACCTGTTGTATATGGACGAGAGCTTATCACACCCGATCATCACGTGGTGTCCGGGCACTACGAACTTTTAGCAACGGTGCATACTCGTGGAGAACACTTCTTGATAATTTTAGTGAGAGATCATCTTATAATGCTACCGCCAATCAAAGCAAAATAAGATGCATAAAGAATAAACATCACTTGCAATCAATATAAGTGATATGATATGGCCATCATCATCTTGTGCTTGTGATTCCATCTCCAAGCACCGCCATGACCACCATTGTCACCGGCGCGACACCTTGATCTCCATCGAGCATCATTGTCGCCTCGCCAACTATTGCTTCTACGACTATCGCTACTGCTTAGTGATAAAGTAAAGCAATTACATGGCTTTTGCATTTCAGACAATAAAGCGACAACTATATGGCTCCTGCCATTGCCGATAACTTCGGTTACAAAACATGATCATCTCATACAATAAAATATAGCATCACGCCTTGACCATATCACATCACACATGCCCTGCAAAACAAGTTAGACGCCCTCTACTTTGTTGTTGCAAGTTTTACGTGGCTGCTACGGGCTGAGCAAGAACCGTTTACCTACGCATCAAAACCACAACGATAGTTTGTCAAGTTGGTGCTGTTTTAACCTTCACAAGGACCGGCGAGCCACACTCGGTTCAACTAAAGTGAGAGAAAGACACCCGCCGTCACCTTTAAGCAACGAAAGTGCTCAAGCGGTGAAACCAGTCTCGTAAGCGACGCGTAATGTCGGTCCGGCCGCTTCATCTCACAATACCGCTGAACCAAAGTATGACATGCTGGTAAGCAGATGACTTATATCGCCCACAACTCACTTGTGTTCTACTCGCATATGACATCAACGCATAAAACCAGGCTCGATGCCACCGTTGGGGAACGAGTAATTTCAAAATTTTCCTACGCACACGCAAGATCATGGTGATGGCATAGCAACGAGGGGAGAGTGTATGTCCACGCACTGTGAGACCGAAGCGGAAGCGCTATAACAACGCGTTGATGTAGTCGACGCCTTCACGATCCGATCGATCCAAGTACCGAACGCACGGCACCTCCGAAGTTCAGCACACGCTCAGCTCGATGACGATCCCCGGCCCGATCCAGCAAAGCGCCGGATGAGTTCCACAAGACGATGGCGCAGGACGATGATGATGCTCCACCGACGCAGGGCTTCGCTTAAGCTCCGCGACGATATGACTCTATCAGCAGGGCTTCGCTTAAGCTCCGCGACGATATGACCAGTGGAATATGGTGGAGGGGGCACCGACACGGTAAGGAACGATCCGAGATCAACCTGTGTCATGGGGTGCCCCTGCCTCGTAGATATAAAGGAGCAAGGGGTGCGGCCGCACTAGGAGGAGGCGGCGAGGAGTCCTACTCCCAGAGTAGGACTCCCTTCCTAGTTGGATTAGGACTTGGGGAGGGGAGAGGAAGGGGCGCGCCCTCTCCTTGTCCTATTCGGGCTAGGGAGGGGCACGCGCCTGCCCCTGGCCGCCCTCCTCTTCTCCCTTATGGCCCATCAAGGCCCATTGACCCCGGAGGGTTCCGTAACCCCGTGTTCCGTAAAATCCCGATTTCATCCGAACCTTCCAAGTCCAAACATAGGCTTCCAATATATCGATCTTTATGTCTCGACCATTTCGAGACTCCTCGACATGTCCGTGATCACATCCGGACTTCAACAAACTTCCGTACATCAAAACTTATAAACTCATAATAAACTATCATCGTAACGTTGTTGCATGGACCCTACGGTTCGAGAACTATGTAGACATGACCTAGAACTATTCTCGGTCAATAACCAATAGCGGAACCTGGATGTTCATATTGGTTCCTACATATTCTACGAAGATCCTTATCGGTCAAACCGCATAACAACATACGTTGTTCCTTTGTCATTGGTATAGTTACTTGCCCGAGATTCGATCGCCGGTATCCAATACCTAGTTCAATCTCGCTACGCAAGTCTCTTTACTCGCTCGTAATACATCATTTCATAACTAACTCATTAGTTACAATGCTTGCAAGGCTTAGGTGATGAGTATTACCGAGAAGGCCCGAGATACCTCTCCGACAATCGGAGTGACAAAACCTAATCTCAATTATGCCAACTCAACATATACTTTTGGAGACACCAGAGCACCTTTATAATCACCCAGTTACGCTAGACGCTTTGGTAGCACACAAAGTGTTCCTCCGTAAACGGAGTTGCATAATCTCATAGTTGCAGGAACTTTGTATAAGTCATGAAGAAAGCAAAAGCAACATACTAAACGATCAAGTGCTAAGCTAACGGAATGGGTCAAGTCAATCACATCATTCTCCTAATGATGTGATCCCGCTAATCAAATGACAACTCATGTCTATGGTTAGGAAACATAACCATCTTCGATTAACGAGCTAGTCAAGTCGAGGCATACTAGTGACACTCTGTTTGTCTATGTATTCACACATGTATTATGTTTCCGTTAATACAATTCTAGCATGAATAATAAACATTTATCATGATATAAGGAAATAAATAATAACTTTATTATTGCCTCTAGGGCATATTTCCTTCAATGACGCCACACCACTACCAAGCCATTACTTGAATTGTTTTTACTTTACCACCTCAACAGATTTAGCTAAGCGTTTCTTGGCACGCCTTGTCGAGCAGAGATCGTGTTTTCCTTAATCCGGATTCTCATCAATACAGACGTAGTAACTCCAACCGCCTCGCCGCCACGCCTCTATCGGCGAGCCCCAAACGGTCACGGAGACGGCTCTTGGTATTCTCTTTATAACGGACCAAGGCTCGCTTTTTCTTCAATCCTTCATCGAATCCTCTCCCGCCCAAGTTCCAGCACCAAGAGCTCCAGATTCGAGCGCCGACTTCCAACGATGTCCGTTCCGACCTCCGTGGTCGTGGATGCCCTCCTCCATCACGCAGGAGGACGTGCTAAAGCTGCGGAGGCCAAGTACTGCCTTACGATATTTCAGACAGGTTGCTCGCCAAGGGCAGGCCATCCCCACCCCCGAGCCCGCGAGTATGTCGCTTTTGTATCCCACCTCCGCCGGGTTTAGGCTTCCGATGGATCCTTTGTGAGAGGGCTAATGTTTTACTATGGGATGGAATTCCACGATTTGGCTCCGAGTCCATCCTCCATATCTCCAGATTTATTATCGCTCATGAGCCTTCCTTCGCCACCCTCACTTCGCCTGTGGTCAAGACCTTCAATGAGGCAATCAAGATGATCGGGGCGCTAGCGGAGGCGGCGGGCGGCCATAAGTAGGAGGGCCGATGCCTCAGGCTCTGCGGCTCCTTCCAAGAGGAGCTCGCCTGTGGCAGCAAGAGTGGTTCTATATCACCGCTCCGAGGTGCCGCAGACAAAGCCGCCGCCTATTCCGCTTCGCACCTCCACGACGGTTGATGTCGGGTCAACCAGGTTTCAACTGGGGCCGCAAAGGACGGCCCCTACCGCAGGGCCGGATTCAAGATCTCCAAACGAGGGAGGTCAATATGGTGGTGGTGATGCAGGTTATGCTGATTAGGCGCCTCCCGCTCGCAAACGCCGCCTTCTCCGCTATGGGAGTTCAACCGAGGGTCCACGGATTCTTCAACACTTCATGGGTATGACACCCGGAGATGTACAATTATTCTTCGGATCGCAACAGGTGCGCCGAATTGACCGAGGATGCTGGCCTAAGCTGCAATCGCCGGATACTCAAGTAAGTAGTTCCGAGTCCGACATACCGCTTGTTTGCCTTTCGATGATTCGCTTTATGACCAATTTCCTTCTACACAGGAGTGGATAGCGGAAGCAAAATTGATACGGTGTCCGCCCTCCCCGAGACCGCGCCGATCCCGTGCTGGTCCGGATGTTGAGGTTGCGCCTTCAAAGGAAGACGAAGGGGAAAACAGGAAGCTACTGCCTCACCTAAGGAGGTTTGAAAGAGGGGGATCGAGAATCCTCCCTCCAAGGGGAGAAGAGGACTGCCTCCGAGGACCTGTGGCAAAGCCCCTAAACGGGGAAGAAGTCTTCGCCAGAGGTCCTGGCCGGGAGGCCCCGCCGCACAATCTCCCTTAAAGAGTCAGCCTCCAACGAGCCGTAAGTAGAAAGAAAGGAGTTTTATAATAAGGGACATCCCTATTTGTGCTTCCGAGGATAACTAAAGTTTTTACCTTGTAGTTCGGATCTCCGCCCTTCACAAATGAGCTCGCTTCGGGGACCTTCGTCCGAGATGATGGAGAGCGAGACGCCCGTCCGGGCGCCGCGAATAGGGCGGACGAGACTGAAGTGTCGCCACGGAGGGAGCCCGGTTTGGCAAAGCCGGATAGTTCGGCGCCAACGTGTACGATCAAGGATCTGCTTGAGAAGGCGTTTATTCGAAGATCACCACGCATTGATGAGCATGGTGATTGAAAGGATTTCGTCCGCCAAGACGGGTTGCCAAGGCCGCCGTGAGTTTGCTGGCGGGTTTGAGGTTCGAGAAATAACACGCTTTTAACAGTTTTGCATATAGAATGCGCCTGTATGGATAGTAGCCCCGAGACTCGGTAGGTTGTCGAAATCGACAGCGCGTCGAGGATCAAAATCGCAGGTTTTAAATTTCTGCCGTGCCGATGCAGTGGCGGTTGTCCGGGGCCACCGGACGACGGAGTTGTTGAACTAAAGCGGCAACTCGCTGTTGCGGATGCGACATCATGTTGATCAACAGCGACTTGATGAGTCGCAAGGTAAGTGTTATCAGGCGGTCACTTGGTAAGGGAGCCAAGCCAGCTCCTACACATGTTCGTGAAATGCAGATAGTGCCGCTGCTGTGGAGAGCCTTTAATGAACTTGCTCAAGCCAAGGAGCAGGCCGAAGGAGTAATGCGCGGCCTCGAGGGCGCCCGAGGAGTTAGCGGCCGAAGGGTCGCACACGCCGAGCAGGGAAGAGATGGCCGAAATGGCCTTGAAGTTAAAAGATGCTACCGACCGCAATGAGGCTCTTGGGAAGGAGCGCTTAGCGGGCAAGAAGACCTGAGGAAGGCCACCCGGCTAAGGATGCCCTCTCGCAATGCGGGCTATAAAGGAAGAGCTGCGCCAGTCGAGATATTGTAGCGGTAAGCCTTTTCGCTGCGCCGAGGTTTACGGATCCAAAGTATGCTCACTGGGCCAACTGTGGGGTTCAGAGGACCTTATATGGACTTAGCAGCAAAGCGGCGGATGCCGCTAGCATTTTCGCCGAAGGATCACAAGACTAAGAGCTGTTTTGGTCTCAATTCCATAGTCCGGAGGTTCACTTCCGCTGACCGACCGCTTGGCCGAGTGGGCTGAACTAAATAGGTTGTCCGGCTTGCTATGACGGATATAGTGACCCATATCCGCCGGAGAGGCCCCAGCCAAGAGTTACTTTGGCTTATTGCAGCAATTTTTGGGCGGTGCCGCATATAAAGGCGATGAAGCGGTCGGCCTGCATAGAGGGTGCGCGGATGGCACTCGCCACGGAAGACACATTGACAGAGATGGATGCCACCGCTATGCACTTCGGTTCGATGATAACCGTTACCCGCCGAGCACTATTTTGGCGAGACGCGTGGTGCTCGGTAATAGAGTCGCAGTGCTCAAAAATGTTACGCTCAAATGAACGCTTTATGATGTAAAACAATATTTATGATGTAAGTGCCTTTATACTTGTGCGCTCAAGTAATAGAATATCTCCTATGCGGCCGCTCATGTATACGTGTATAACCTGAAAGATGGCAGTCGTCGGCTTCAACCCCCACGCACAAGGTGCAGGGTGTTCGCAAAATAGCGCCACACTTAATCCGACGCCTCGGTCCTGTAAAGGAGGTGGTAGCATAGCAAACGAGGCAACCGGACTATAATGCTTTATCACTTTCACTTAGCCATGGAGTTCGAGGGTGGGGCTACGAATAGCCCTCGGGGCACCGCGCCTCCGAATTTGGGCGCCAGATGTGCCTGGCCGAAACGCCCTTCACAAAGCGGAGGAATCCTAAACATTCCCATGGTCGATCGAGTGGTTGACCAGTCTCGCTGTATCATGACAGCAGTTCCGCTTTCATCGAGGTGCTCGCCACCGAATTGGGGCACAATCGCAGAGTTCTCCCGAGCCGTAGCCGATGATACGGAACGAAGGCAGCAAAACACAGGAGCCGGGCAAACCCAACATTTGACCAAAGACATGATTCGAGCTGATGCATATAAGGCCTAATCTCGAGACGCCAACACTTCCAAAGGTGTTCGATCTTTATAATAGCGGCAAAACAAAGCCCTAGGCCCCTTGTGTCCGTGTACGGCAGATTCTTCTCGGCGCGCCGATGCCAAAACGCCAGCTCCACTCTGGTTATAATGATAAACCAGGGATTATAGCAACAAGAGACAGAAGAAAGGTTTACGAGGGTCTTAGTCTGAAAAGAGTCCTTGCAACGGGTCCCTACGCACGCTCTGCGCCGTGTCTCCGGCAGCCGATCTCGGACGGGTGACACTGCTCATCCGAAAAGAGAGGAACTTGGTTGGAAAAGAAATCGTGTGAGAAAGTGCATAAAAATTGAAATATAG
>JAHIAM010007829.1:0-18724 GCA_021605205.1 Aegilops longissima | reverse complement strand
ATACACATATTCATAATGTTGAAACCAAAAGATGCGAGTTGATAATGATGGTGCAACTTATTTGTCGCCGCTTAGGTCATATCGGTGTAAAGCGATGAAGAAACTCCATACGATGGACTTTGGAGTCACTTGATTATGAATCACTTGGCACTTCGTAACCGTGCCTTATGGGCAAGATGACTAAAACACCGCTTCTCCGAACTATGGAGAGAGCAACAGATTTATTGGAAATCATACATACCGATGTATGTGGTGAATGTTGAGGCTCGTGGCGGATATCGTTATTTTCTCACCTTCACAGATGATTTGAGCAGATATGGGTATATCTACTTAATGAAACACAAATCTGAAACATTTGAAAAGTTCAAAGAATTTGAGTGAAGTGGAAAATCATCGTAACAAGAAAATAAAGTTTCTCTGATCTGATCGTGGAGGAGAATATTTGAGTTCGAGTTTGGTACATTTGAAACAATGCGGAATAGTTTATAACCATACCTGGAACACCACAGTAATGGTGTGTCGAGCGTCGTGTCGTGCTTTATTAGATATGGTGCGATCTATGATGTCTCTTGATTTACGCTATCATTTTGGGGTTATGCTTTAGAGGCGGCCATTCACTTTAAATAGGGCACCATCTAAATCCGTTGAGGCGACACCTTATGAACTATGGTTTGGCAAGAAACCAAAGTTGTCGTTTTTAAAGTTTGGGGCTGCTTGATGTGAAAAAGCTTCAACCTGATAAGCTCGAACTCCAAATCGGAGAAATGTGTCTTCATAGGATACCCAAAGGAGACAGCTGGGTACACCTTCTATCATGTATCCGAAGGCAAGATTTTGTTGCTAAATTCGGATCCTTTTGGAGAAAGAGTTTCTCACGAAAGAAGTGAGTGGGAGGAAAGTAGAACTTGATGAGATAATCATATCTACTCCTTATTGAGAAGTAGTACATCACAGAAAACAACTGTGACACCTACACCAAATAGGGAGGAAGCTAATGATGATCATGAAACTTCGTGATCAAGTTTCTGAAACTTTATTAGATCAACCCGAGCAAGATCCGCACTCAGAGTGAATACGGTAATCCTATTTTGGAAGTCATATTCTTGGAACATGATGAACCTCTGAACTATGAAGAAGCGATGGTGAGCCCAGATTCCACAAAATGGCTTGAGGCCATGAAATCTGAGATGGGATCCATGTATGAGAACAAAGTGTGGACTTTGGTTGACTTGCCCGATGATCGGCAAGCAATTGAGAATAAATGGATCTTCGGAAGAAGAGCGGCGCCGATGGTAATGTTACTGTCTATAAAGCTCGACTTGTTGCAAAGGTTTTGACAAGTTCAAGGGATTGACTCGATGAGACCTTCTCACCCGTGGCGATGCTTAAGTCCGTCCAAATCATGTTAGCAATTGCCGATTTTATGATTATGAAATTTGGCAAATGGATGTTAAAACTGCATTCTTGAATGGATTTACGGAAGAAGAGTTGTATATGATGCAACAGAAGGTTTTGTCGATCCAAGGGAGCTAACAAAGTGTGCAAGCTCAGCGATCCATTTATGGACTGGTGCAAGCCTCTCGGAGTTGGAATAAGCGTTTTGATAGTGTGATCAAAGCATTTGGTTTTATCTGAGACTTTGGGAAGCCTTGTATTTACAAGAAAGTGAGTGGGAGCTCATAGCATTTCGATATTATATGTGGATGACATATTATTGATCGGAAATGATATAGAATTTCTGGATAGCATAAAGGGATACTTGAATAAGAGTTTTTCGATGAAGACCTCGTGAAGCTGCTTACATATTGGGCATTAAGATCTATAGAGATAGATCAAGGCGGCTTAATAGGACTTTCACAAAGCACATACCTTGATAAAGTTTTGAAAAAGTTCAAAATGGATCGAGGCAAAGAAAGGGTTCTTGCGGTATTACAAGGTGTGAAGTTGAGTAAGACTCAATGCCCGACCACCGCATGAAGATAGAGAGAAAATGAAAGATGTTCCCTATGCTTCAGCCATAGGCTCTATCATGTATGCAATCTGTGTACCAGACCTGATGTGTGCCTTTGTAAGTTTAGCTGGTGTACCAAAGTAATCCAGAGTGGATCCTGGACAGCGGTCAAGAACATCCTTAAGTACTTGAGAAGAACTAAGGATATGTTTCTCATTTATGGCGGTGACAAAGAGCTGCATCAGTACGGTTACGTCGACATGCAAGCTTTGACACTGATCCGGACGATTCTAAATCGCAAACCGGATACGTATTTACATTAAACGGTGGAGCTGTCATTGGTGCAGTTCCAAACAAAGCGTCGCTGCGGGATCTACATGTGAAGTTGAGTACATAGCTGCTTCGAAGCAGCTAATGAAGGAGTCTGGATGAAGGAGTTCATAACCGATCTAGGTGTTGTACCTAGTGTATCGGGTCCAATGAAAATCTTTTGTGACAATATCGGTGCAATTGCCTTGGCAAAGGAATCCAGATTTCACAAGAGAACCAAGCACATCAAAAGACGCCTCAACTCCATCCGGATTTGGTCCGTGGGAGACATAGAGATATGCAAGATACATACGGATCCGAATGTTGCAGACCGCTGACTAAGCTTCTTCCACGAGCAAAACATGATCAGCACCAAGACTCCATGGGTGTTAGAATCATTACCGTAATCTAGATTATTGACTCTAGTGCAAGTGGGAGATCAAGGAAATATGCCCTAGAGGCAATAATAATGTTATTATTTATTTCCTTATATCATGATAAATGTTTATTATTCATGCTAGAATTGTATTAACCGGAAACATAATACATGTGTGAATACATAAACCTCCAGAGTGTCACTAGTATGCCTCTATTTGACTAGCTCGTTAATCAAAGATGGTTATGTTTCCTAACCATGAACAAGGAGTTGTTATTTGATTAACGGGATCACATCATTGGTTGAATGATCTGATTGACATGACCCATTCCATTAGCATAGCACCTGATCGTTATAGTTTGTTGCTAGTGCTTTTCTTCATGACTTATACATGTTCCTATGACTATGAGATTATGCAACTCCTGTTTGCCGAGGAACACTTTTGGTGCTACCAAACGTCACAACGTAATCGGGTGATTATAAAGGTACATTACAGGTGTCTCGAAGGTACATGTTGGGTTGGCATATTTGAGATTAGGATTTGTCACTCCGATTGCTCTGAGAGGTATCTCTGGGCCCTCTCGGTAATGCACATCACATAAGCCTTGCAAGCATTGCAACTAAATGTGTTAGTTGTGAGATGATGTATTATTGAACGAGAAAAGAGACTTGCGAAGAACTGAGATTGAACTAGGTATTGATACCTCACGATCGAATCTCGGGCAAGTAACATACCGATGACAAAGGGAACAACGTATGTTGTTATGCGGTCTGACCGATAAAGATCTTCGTAGAATATGTAGGAGCCAATATGGGCATCCAGGTCCCGCTATTGGTTATTGACCAGAGAGGTGTCTCGGTCATGTCTACATAGTTCTCGAACCCGTAGGGTCCGCACGCTTAACGTTTCGATGACAGTTATTATGAGTTTATATGATATTGATGTACCGAAGGTTGTTGAGTCCCGGATGAGATCACGGACATGACGAGGAGTCTCAAATGGTCGAGACATAAAGATTGATATATTGGAAGCCTATGTTTGACTCGGAATCACTCCGGGTGAAATTGGGAATTTATTCTGAGTGCCGAGGGTTACTGAAACCCCCGGGGTCAATGGGCCATGATGGGCCTTAGTGGAAGAGAAAGGGGGCCATAGTGCTGGTCACCTTCCCCCTTCCCTAGTCCTATTAGGACTAGGAGAAGGGGCCCTCTCTCTCTCCCTTCCCACTTGGGGAAACCTAGTTGACTAGGATTTGGGGGAATCCTACCCCTAGTAGGAGTAGGACACCTGGCGCACCTCTCCTTGGCCGCCAGCCCCTCCCCTTCCCTCCTTTATATACACAGGGCAGGGGCACCCATGACACACAAGTTGATCATTGAGATCGCTCCTCAGCCGTGTGCGGTGCCCCTTCCACCAAACTACACCTCGAATATACTGCGGAGCTTAGGCGGCCCTGCGCCGGTGGAACATCATCATCGTCACCACGCCGTCAGGCCGACGGTAAACTCTCCTCAACACTCGCTGGATCGGAGTTCGAGGGACGCCATCGAGCTGAACGTGTGCAGAACTCGGAGGTGCCGTCGCTCGGTACTTGGATCGGTTGGATCGGGAAGAAGTACGACTACTTCCTCTACGCTAAATCAACGCTTCGCTGCTGGTCTACGAGGGCACGTAGACAACACTCTCATCTCGCTATGCATCACCATGATCTTGCGTGATCGTAGGAAATTTTTGAAATTACTACGCTCCCCAACAGACTCCTCTAGGCGCCGGACTCGCTATCATACTCTTCATCCATAAGATCGCCGTCAACATCCGCCGAATCAACAAGCCGTGTGAGTACTTTGAATGTACTTGCAAGGCAATTGGGACATAAGATATAACAAATGCAAACATGATGCACATGAGCAGATTAGTAATGCGACTCAGATAATAAATTGCAATCGCACGAAAATAAAAAGGAAGTCAGCGTAGTCCTCCCAAATCCCAATAAAATAGTCAAGACCGATCGGGTGTCCAAGCGGCGCCAAAAGGTAAAATTAAATTAACATGCATGATCGGACGTCGGAGCGACATCACATAAAGGGCTTATATCGAAAGTAAATAACAAGAATGCCAAGATCGACGCCCGAAAGCGACATCACATAAAGGGCTTATATCGAAAGTAAATAACAAGAATGCGACAGTCGGACGTCTGAGCGACATCACATAAAGGGCTTATATCAAAAGTAAATAACAAGAGTGCCACAGTCGGATGTCTGAGCGACATCACATAAAGGGCTTATATCAAAAGTAAATAACAAGAGTGCCACAGTCGGACGTCTGAGCAACATCACATAAAGGGCTTATATCAAAAGTAAATAACAACAATGCCACAAATAACGTCTCGAGCGACATCACATAAAGGGCTTATATCAAAAGTAAATAACAAGAATGCTTAGCAATGGACGCCTCGAGCGACATCACATAAAGGGCTTATATTTCATCTTTCAAATTCAAGTAGCTTATGAATTTAAATCATTCCAAGGAAATACTCAATACATAATAATAAACCGATTAGTCCATCCACAGTGAATAACCTTCAGCCAAGTTTACCACCCTTGTTCATTCACCGGAGATTGTCACCGAGATCGACACCGAGACCGACGCCGAGACGGACGCTGAGACTCACACTAATACGACAATGATATGTTGGTCACAGTCCTGACCATGGACACGCTACTCGAATGGTTTTGACTCTGCAGAGTTTGTACTTTTGAACCACAGCCAACTGATTTCATGAGTCACAAAGGACTAGTTCCGTTGGTATTTTAGGAGAAATACATCTAACCAAGACACACCCATTCCACAATCCGCTGCCAGAATCACCCTAGGCAATGTTGAAGAAAAACTCTAAGACGGGAGGTCACAACCTCGAGTAGCATGGGATCAAATTTATATCACGTGCTCTAAGGAGTGCCCTCTCGGTCCCAACCGAAACACCCATGCCCCCTAATCGATGACGGGCTTTAATTCAGGCCATGGAACCGCCATCACGGCCCTCTATTTGGTGTGTACAAGGAAAGAGGTTTGCAACTTACTAAACCGTATTCTTTGCGTAAAACATGCGCAAAGACGAACGTGACTTGATCCACGCTAACACCGGAGTTAAACGGTTGACATAAGACGGCATGCTTCAACAATACCATCTTACCACCTTTCATGTCACCACATGATCGTATTATCTCCCATCAAATAACACATCGAAGTTTCAAGCTCACTTAGAAGTTGCCTCGCATGCAATATAGCACTCACTCGATGCTTATATAAACATGCCATGAATAACTACTCAAGCAAACATGCAAAACACTCATCATATGAAAGGTTCAAACATGCTTGCCTGGTTCGGAGTAGTCGGAGTCTAGCTCGGCGAAGTTTGCGGCCCGCCACCTCCTTCGATATCTATGGTATAAAAGAAAATCTGATACTACGTAAATACCGTATGTGCACAAAAAGTGTTCCAAATATTTTCAAATAAATATGATAAAAACTAGACAGAAAAATAAAGATGACAGAAAAGAATCAACTCAAAATCATCTTTTGTTTAAAAGTTATAAAGGTTTTAGTCCAGGGACTAATCTGTGATGAAACAGAAAGTTTCCTGTGGGTTAGTTTATAAAAACAGTAAAACGCTCGGATAATAATATGCCAACCCAAAGGGAAAACGATTTTGTTTCCAAAGGCGCTTTCTTAAAACGATTAAAATAATAAGAGAGAGGCCGACGAGGGGTCCCACCCACAGTTTAAAATTTTGAAAAGGAAAACAGACTACACCGGCGCCCGAGGACCGCGGTGGTCACCAGCGGCGATCCATGGCGAGGTAGGGGGAAAGGAGGGTACCTACGGGTTCACTGAGCTGTTCCACACCTGTGGGTGGTGGAGTTGGTCGTCGCGAGCAGCACCTGGCCGACGGCGGCCTCTACTCCGGCGGGCGGTGGTTCGAGCGGTGGTGGATCTTGCCGAGGAGGGCTGTAGATGCTAAATTGAGGCTCGAGTTAGACTAGGTAGTGGACCATGAGGTTCCCGACGTGGTTTGAAGGCGGAGTTGCTCTCACCGAGTGAATCGTGCTTGGAGCCTGCGGATCGGGCGGCCGGAGTCGGGGAAGAAGACCTCCTCAAGGCCCTCCTAGTGGCCGGGCGTGGTTCTGGTGAGGTGGAGGGGTGGTGCTTGGTCGAGGGCGAGCTCAGGATTGCTATTTATAGCCGGTCCGAGGCGGTTGCTGAGAACGGAGTATCTCCGGCGAGGCAGTGGTTGGGCAGGCGGTTTAGGTGGGTAGGCGATCGCGGATTGGTCCACTCTGCTCCATCTCGGGCTAAGCTTGGCAAAACTTGGGCGCTACTCCAAGCTCTCGACGGAACGGCCTCACGGGCTCGTGCCGCAAAGAGCGTGCTCGCGCGCCGCCACGGTGATGTGCTGCAGCGCAGCGTGGGAGGGATGGCCACGCAGAGGCTCCGGTGGCTTGGGCGATGCTGGTCGGCGCCGAAGGCGTGGCTGGCCTCGCTGGCCGCCACGGGTGGTTCTGCCACCGCTGAAGATGCCGGAGCTGCTGTGCCACGTCGCCACCGAAGCTTGCGCCCGTCCAAATGATCGTGCGGCGCACTGGATAAGGAGGAGAAGCAGTGAGCAAGGTGCCAACGCGGGCAGTGGCGAGATTGACGCTGCTTTCAAGAAAACGACGTCGATCGAACCCAAACACCAAACTCCGAATTTGACAGAACAAAGGCACGCCAGTGTTCGACGAAATGATTTTGGCACGTGGAAAATTTTTCTTGAGCTGATCTTTGGTGAGGTGGTCTCTTGATGTATCCAGAGGCTGCTTGATTTATCTCAGATTTTTAGGAGAAGAAAAGTATGAATTTCACCAAAATGGCAAATCTGGTTCAAACTTGCAGCAAGCATATTTTGAAAAATTTGAACTTTGGACCAAAGGGATCTTGATGGATCTTGGTTGAGGGTACTAAGGACTAGCAAGAGGAGTTTATTTGAAAGCAAAACTCAAAGGATTCTGGTGGTTCCTTTGTAAACCACCAAGGTCCAAAATAAATGATGTAAAATGATTTGAGGATAAAATAAATAGAAAGAAAAACTAGAAGAGGTTGAAACTTGCCGGATTTGGGTGTTTGACTTGTCCCAAAGTAGGAGGTGGGTTTGGAAGAAAGATTTCAATAAGTGTCATGGCAAAAGAGAAATTTTTGAATGTGAAAAGAATAAATCCAAAATCTATAGGGTTTCTTTTTAATAGAAAGAATTTCAAAACTTCCAATATTATTTGTGTTGAGCCAACACAAGATGAACAACCTCAAGACCAAACATCAAGTTTGGGAAGAATCCATAAAGAAAATATTTGTCATAAAAGGATTTGAAAAGGAGAAACCCTTTTTAGAAAAATTCAAATAACCTCCTTTAAATCAAACAAAGATTTTAATAAAACCAATCATCAAAATTTTTGGAGTGTTACACTCAGACACCGCTGCTCCTTCAAGGCAAGGAAAAAATCTGTCCACGCCATGGCTGATGCCCTGCTTGAGTCGCTCGATGCCTTTCTCAGAGGAATAGAAAGCCAAATTCGGATTGGAAATTCATTAGCAACCGCTTCTAATTCTGCTGAACCGCTGAATCGACCTGCAACAAGGCGCGGAGTTACCTTAACCGCACGGAGACAGAGACAGAAGGGAGAACCAGGGCACGCAGGGTAAACCGGCAAGCAAATATACCCTAGAGAATCCTGGAGAGCCACAGAGGCGAGCAACACCGATGATCGAGCTGGAGGAGCGCCCTGACGTAGAGATCGGCTCCCAGACGCCATGGCCAGGGATAAAGCTGGTGTTATTTTCAGGGAGAGTCGATAATTTTTGTGATTTTTTCCTAGGGAGAGAGAGGCATGCGTGCATTATGGCTGGGAAGTAGAAACGGAGAGGAGGTCCGTAAGATGAAGAGTCAAAAGATAATGCCTCGGTTTTCTTTTCTAGCGAAAGAATAATTGAAGAGATTAGTACGTAAGGTGGAAAGGTCGCGGTACTGCACGGAACTGCGCATGAAGTGGCCTCAGATGCCCTCACCGCTGTTATGTAGCAATTTTTTATACATTGTTCAGCTTCAGCTGTCTTTGCGTGGAAACGGAGAAAGTATTTCCTACGGAGAGAATCACACTGATTGGTTGCTCTTACAAACTGAATGATGATGTGGCATGATGCTGATGTGGACAAAGTATGTTGAGAGAATTGGTAGTAGGGATCAACTTCTTAAGAATGTAAGATTGATCGAGGGTGTTTAAGAGTTTTGTTACGCCATCGTGTTGGAAATATGCCCTAGAGGCAATAATAAAAGGATTATTATTATATTTCCTTGTTCATGATAATTGTCTTTTATTCATGCTATAATTGTATTATCCGGAAATCGTAATACACGCGTGAATACATAGACCACAATATGTCCCTAGTAAGTCTCTAGTTGACTAGCTCGTTGATCAATGTATAGTCATGGTTTCCCGACTATGGACATTGGATGTCATTGATAACGGATCACATCATTAGGAGAATGATGTGATGGACAAGACCCAATCCTAAGCATAGCACAAGATCGTAGTTTGTTTGCTAGAGCTTTTCCAATGTCAAGCATCTTTTCCTTAGACCATGAGATCGTAACTCCCGTGATACCATAGGAGTGCTTTGGTGTACCAAACGCTACAACGTAATCGGGTGACTATAAAGGTATACTACGGGTATCTCCGAAAGTGTCTGCTGGGTTGACACGGATCGAGATCGATTTGTCACTCCGCATGACGGAGAGGTATCTCCGCCCACTCGGTAATGCATCATCATAATGAGCTCAAAGTGACCAAGTGTTTGGTCACGGATCATGCATTACGAGACGAGTAAAGTGACTTGCCGGTAACTAGATTGAACGAGGTATTGGGATACCGACGATCGAATCTCGGCAAGTAACGCATCGATTGACAAAGGAATTGTATACGGGTTGCTTGAATCTCGACATCATGGTTCATCCGATGAGATCATCGAGGAGCATGTGGGAGCCAACATGGGTATCCAGATCCCGCTGTTGGTTATTGGCCGGAGAGCCGTCCTCGTCATGTCTACGTGTCTCCCGAACCCGTAGGGTCTACACACTTTAAGGTTCGTTGACGCTAGGGTTGTAGAGATATTAGTATGTAGCAAACCGAAGTTGTTCGAGTCCCGATGAGATCCCTGACGTCATGAGGAGTTCCGAATTGTCCGGAGGTAAAGAATTATATATGGGAAGTCGAGTTTCGCCATCGGGAAAGTTTCGGGGTCACTGCAGATCGCATCGGACCACGGAAGGGTCCCGGGGTCCACCGGTGGGGCCACCTATCCCGGAGGGCCCCATGGGCTGAAGTGGGAGGAACTAGCCCTGTGGGCTGGTGCGCCTCTTGGCCCCCTGCGCCTAGGGTTGGGAACCTTAGGGGAGGGGGCTCCTCCACTTGCCTTGGGGGGCACTCCACCCCCTTGGCCGCCGCCCCCCTAGGAGATCCCATCTCCTAGGGCCAGCGCCCCCTGAGGGAGTCCCGGATTAGGGGTGTCCGGATAGTCAACTATCACCGCTGGCCGGACTCGGACTATGAAGATACAAGATTGAAGACTTCGTCCCGTGCGGATGGGACTTTCCTTGGCGGAAGGCAAGCTTGCAATACGGATATGTAGATCTCCTACCATTGTAACCGACTCTGTGTAACCCTAACCCTATTCGGTGCCTATATAAACCAAAGGGTTTTGATCCGTAGGACGAACAACAATCATACCATAAGCTAGCTTCTAGGGTTTAGCCTCTCTGACTCGTGGTAGATCTACTCTTGTACTACCCATATCATCAATATTAATCAAGCAGGAGTAGGGTATTACCTCCATCGAGAGGGCCCAAACCTGGGTAAAAACATCGTGTCCCTTGTCTCCTGTTACCATCCGCCTAGACGCATAGCTCGGGACCCCTACCCGAGATCCGCCTGTTTGACAATCGACATTGGTGCTTTCATTGAGAGTTCCTCTCCGTGCCGCCACCGCCGAAGGATGCCTCATCCCGCCTTTACAGACGACATTATCGCCAAAGGACCCTTGGCGCGCCGCACTCTTTGGCTAGGTGGTTTCCTTATGATCACCAGTTCGCCGCCACGCCGACGATGACTTCTCGTCATCAAACCAATCTTCGTGTTAACTCGAACTTGCCGAGCAGCTAGATCCGATCGAGCTGTCCTCCGTGAACGAGCTCTTGGATCGCATCGCCGCCTCGAATCGCCATCGACTACGCATCGATCGGGCCTAAAACCGATCCGAGAGATATTAACTCTCCCTGTGCTACCCACCATGTTACTGTGATAGAGGAACAATACGGCGACTCTTCTTCTATCTTAAGGACTAGCTACGCCCGATTCCCGACCCTCCATGCCGGATTCCGCGCAGGGACGGATGTCGATCAAATCCTGAACTTAAAGTCGAGGCGGGTTGGATTCATTGGATAACATCCAAAACACAAACTTCAAGTTCGAAACTTCGCCCCTCGAGTCCTAGATTGACGGGTTCCGGATCTAGTTCCACCCTACCACCCAAACATTAGCGATCTATCCCGAATTCGGCAAGAGCCCGCTGAAACAGTACATCATTACTGGGCCAGATTCCTCCTGGTTATGGACAGGATAAAGGACTGCCGAGAGGAGGACGCAATCTCACTCTTCTGCAATAATTGCACGGACGAAGGAATCCTAAACGCCATAAGTTGTCGTGAAATTACACGCTTTGCTGACTTGGTGACCATAGTACAAAAGTACTGTGCGATGGAGAGTGCTTGGAAAACTGAAAGTAAATTTTGGGATAATCCGGCCCCGAACACAGCCCTAGTGCGAAATAAAAGGGTGCATCATCACCAACCACGTGGGTTAAATACCAAAAACAAAAACCCCCTAAAGGGCATGGAACCGTACTGGAGGGATGGCTCAACGGACCCTCCAAAATTCATAGCACAGAGGACGCCACTCCAACTCATAGCCTTCGAGCATGTTGGATACTACGGCAGGTGGCCAAAAGTGGCGAAGAGCTTCTAGCTTCAGAATCCCAGCCCAACAATACCAGTACGGTATTAATCTTCGAGACTTTAGTGATCAAATAACATGCGGAAGCTAACACCCGCAACCTTGTTGAAGTCTACCAAGTAGCAACAATAAATCCATGGAGTGACACGGCTATTACCTTTAATGCCAGTGACGAAACCAAATTCCGAACAGCCCGAGCACCAGCCGCATTGGTCCTCAGTCCAATAGTGGATTGCTTTCGCTTTACTAAGGTACTCATGGATGGCGGCGCGGATTAAACCTCATCTATGAGGAAACCCTCCAAAAATGGAAATAGACTGGAGCCGCATTGAGCGAAGAAGCACAACCTTTAGAGGAATAATCCCTAGCCGAGAAGCATGCTGCATAGGAAAAATCACATTGGACGAGTGTTCGCCCACGGACAATTACAGGTCCGAGGAGGTCACATTTCAAGTGGCCCTGCTCAGCAGCGGATATCACGCTTATTAGGACGAGAGGCATTCACAATTTTTCAAGCTATACCCCATTATGGGTACATGAAGCTTAAAATGCCCGAACCTAACGGAATCATCACTCTCGCTAGTGATCCGAACATAGCACTCGCTACCAAAACAAGACAGCCACACTAGCCCTCGAGGCACTATCCGAAGCCCTAGCGCCGAGGAACTCATCGCGATGCGCTTCCACGGTGAACAGGGACGATGTGATACTTGATAAAAGATCCAAATCCACCTCTTTAAACCAGCGAATGAAATAGTCAAATTCCAAGTCCACCCAACGGACTCGCAAAGACGGCTTCCATTGGGGCACAATTAAACCCTGATGTAGACGCTGCACTACGAGAATTTCTACGAGAAAACTGACATTTTTGCCTCGCACCCTTCGGACATGCCAGAATCCCACGTCGGCTGGCCGAGCACAGCCTAAATATCCTAAAGGATTTAAGCCACCAAGGTGCTCTTCGCATTTTTCCAACCCAAGAGACAGGCCATGGGAGAGGAGCTAGCTAAACTTCGGAAGCCGGATTCATCGAGATATAAAACATCCGGACTGGCTAGCAAATCTGGTGATGGTACCAAAGAAGGACAAATCGGGCGCCTATGTGTTGATTTCAAAGACCTTAATAAGGCTTGCCCAAAGGATCCCTTCCTCCCTCGCATTGATCAAATTATTGACGCCACAGCAGGACACGATTCATTGTGCTTCTCGACGATACTCCGCTACCACCAAATTAAGATGGCGGAGCTGACCAAGCCGCAACGGCATTCATCACTCCATACGCCCATTCTGCTTCAACACAATGCCTTTCGGCTCAAAACGCCGGTGCAACATATCAGCGCATGATTCGTACATGTCCGCAAACCAGATCGGCAAATCGGTGGAGGCATTTGTAGATGACGTGGTCGCCAAATCCAAGCATGTCGAAACTCTAGTAGACGACTTGAGGCTCACATTCGACAATCTCCAAAATATAACATTAAGCTCAATCCGAAAATGCGTCTTGGGTTCCAGCCGAAAGCTCTTGGGCTTCATTGTGTCCAGAGAGGAATTAAAGCAAACCCAGCCAAGATCCGAGCTCTGCCAATTGGATATTCCAAAAGACCTCAAACAAATACAAAATTGATCGATGCATAGCGGCTCTAAGCCGCTTTATTTCCGCTTGGGAGAAAAGGCGCACCTTTACCGCCTCCTCCGCGCACCAACACTTCGAGTGGACGGATGCCGCCACGGCCGGACTCAAGAAATAAAAGCCATATTGGCAAAAAATCCGGTCCTAGCCGCGCCCAACATGGGCGAACCATTGCTATTATATATCGCTGCAACACATCAAGTTGTTAGCGCGGTGCTCGTCGTCGAACGAGAAACAGACGGACACAGGTTCCCTCTTCAAAAACCAGTTTACTATGTGTCCACTATCCTAACTCCATGCAAGTCCCGGTACCCACATTATCAAAAGATAGCATACGCGGTGTTCATGGCATCCCGGAAGCTACGACACTACTTTCAAGAGTGTTCGATTACAGTAGCCTCCGAAGTACCTCTTAACGACATTATAAACAACCGCGACGCGACGGGCCGGATTGCCAAATGGGCCATCGAGCTCCTCCCATTCGACATAACCTATAAGCCACGACGAGCTATTAAGTCACAAGTGTTGGCCGACTTCGTTGCCGAATGGACCAAAGCTGAACTCCCTAAAGAGTACGGCGCATATTCCAATTGGATCATGCACTTCGACGGCTCCAAAATGTTGGCCGGCCTGGGGGCTGGCTTCGTCCTGACGTCCCCAACCGGGGACACAGTCCAATACGTCCTTCAGATAATGTACCGACTCCAACAACGCAGCCGAATATGAGGCCCTTCGCACGCCTCCGGATGGCGCCCATGGGCATTAAACGCCTAGAGGTGCGCGATTCAAACCTCGCGATATCTCAAATAAACGGAGACTTTGATGCCAAAGATCCGAATGGCAGCGATGACGCGACGCGGTCCTAAAATGTCAACGCACGGTTCAAGGGCTCAATTTCATCATATAGCCCGATAACAACCAAAGCGGCGGACGATATTGGCACGCATCGCGCAAAACGCGATGCCGCCCCGCCTAACATCTTCCTCGGAACGACTGTTCGCCATCTCGCACTATGGGAAGGGAGTCCGAAATAATAATCCGACCCAACCGCACCTGCTCGACATCAACACTCGACACAATCGGAGGCTTTGCTAACGAGATAACACCTCCGCCTACCGTAAATAATGGTGGTTATTGCCCGTGGACAGAGCCATTCCTAGCCTACCTAACTAGGCAGGAACTCCTCAAGACCAAAATGAGGCTCGCTGCATAGTACGGCGCATCCAAAGCCTATAAAGTCCATGAGGGAGAGCTCTATAAGAAAAGCACAACAAGAGTCCTTCAAAGGTGTATCTCCAAAGAGGAAGGGCGCAAACCTCCTGGCTGAAATTCATGCCGGACTGGTGGGCATCAAGGAAATATGCCCTAGAGGCAATAATAAAGTTATTATTTATTTCCTTATACCATGATAAATGTTTATTATTCATGCTAGAATTGTATTAACCGGAAACATAATACATGTGTGAATATATAGACAAACAGATGTCACTAGTATGCCTCTATTTGACTAGCTTGTTAATCAAAGATGGTTATGTTTCCTAACCATGAACAAGGAGTTGTTATTTGATTAACAAGGTCACATCATTAGTTGAATGATCTGATTGACATGACCCATTCCGTTAGCTTAACACTTGATCGCTTAGTATGTTAATGCTTTCTTCATGACCCATACATGTTCCTATAACTATGAGATTATGCAACTCCTGCTACCGGAGGAACACTTTGGTACTACCAAACGTCACAACGAATCGGGTGATTATAAAGGAGTACTACAGGTGTCTCCAAAGGTACTTGTTGGGTTGGCGATTTCGAGATTAGGTTTTGTCACTCCGATTGTCTGGAGAGGTATTCTAGGCCTTCTCGGTAATACACATCACTTAAGCCTTGCAAGCATTACAACTAATGAGTTAGTTGTGAGATGATGTATTACGGAACGAGTAAAGAGACTTACCGTAACGAGATTGAACTAGGTATTGATACCGACGATCGAATCTCGGGTAAGTAACATACCGATGACAAAGGGAACAACGATGTCGTTATGCGGTTTGACCGATAAAGATCTTCAGAGAATATGTAGGAACCAATATGGGCATCCAGGTTCCGCTATTGGTTATTGACCGAGAATGGTTCTAGGTCATGTCTACATAGTTCTCGAACCCGTAGGGTCCGCACGCTAACGCTTCGGCGACAGTTCATTATGAGTTTATAAGTATTGATGCACAAGGTTGTTCGAGTCCCGGATGTGATCACGGACATGACGAGGAGTCTCAAATGGTCGAGACATAAAGATTGATATATTGAAGCCTACATTTGGACATCGGAAGTGTTCCGAGTGAAATCGAAATTTATCGGAGTACCGGAGGTTACCGAACCCCCGGGAACTTCATGGGCCCATAGTGGGCCTTGGAGGAAAGGAGAAGGGCAGCCCTAGGTGGGCTGCCAAGCCCTCTTCCCTAGTCCTATTAGGACTAGGAAAGGTGGGCCGCCCCTCTCTCTCTTCCCTCCCAATCCTAATCCAACTAGATTGAGGGGAATCCTACTCCTGAGGGAGTAGGACTCCTTGCGCGCCCCCCTTGGGCCGCCACCTCCCCTTGGCTCCTTTATATACGGGGCAGGGGCACCCCATAACACACAAGTTGATCTACGGATCTTCCTTAGCCGTGTGCGGTGCCCCTTCCACCATATTCCACTTCGGTCATATCGTCATGAGCTTAGGCGAAGCCCTGCGCCGAGAAGTCATATCGTCATGAGCTTAGGCGAAGCCCCGCGCCGGTGGAGCATCAACATCGCCACCACGCCGTCGTCTTTGACGGAACTCATCCCCGACACTTTGCTGGATCGGAGTCCGGGATCGCCATCGAGCTGAACGCAGTGCGAACTCGGAGGTGCCGTGACGCTCGGTGCTTGATCGGTCGGATCGTGAAGACGCACGACTACATCAACAGCGTTGTTATAACGCCCGCCGGGTCTCACGAGGGTACGTGGACGGACATTCTCCTCTCGCTGCTATGCCATCACCATGGTCTTGCGGATCGTGAGGAAATTTTTGAAATTACTACGCTCCCCAACAAAGGCATCCGAGCCTGGTTTTATGCGCTGATGTCATGTGCACGAGTAGAACACAAGTGAGTTGTGGATTTACAAGTCATACTGCCTACCAGCATGTCATACTTTGGTTCAGCGGTATTGTGAGATGAAGCGCCCGACCGACATTACGCCAGACGCTTACGCGAGACTGGTTTCACCGCCCGAGCACTCGTTGCTTAAAGGTGACCGGCGGGTGTCTGCTCTCTCACTTTAGTTGAATCGAGTGCATACGCCCGTCCTTGAGAAGGTTAAACGGAGTCTATTTGACGAAGTATCGCTGTGGTTTTGATGCGAGGTAAGAACGGTTCTTGCTCAGCCCGTAGCAGCCACGTAAAACTTGCAACAACAAAGTAGAGGACGCCTAACTTGTTTTTGCAGGGCATGTTGTGATGTGATATGGTCAAGACGTGATGCTATATTTTATTGTATGAGATGATCATGTTTTGTAACCGAAGTTATCGGCAATCAGGAGCCATATGGTTGTCGCTTATTGTATGAAATGCAACGCCATGTAATTGCTTTACTTTATCACTAAGGAGTAGCGATAGTCGAGAAGCAATAGTTGGCGAGACGACAACGATGCTACGATGGAGATCAAGGTGTCGCTACCGGTGACGATGGTGATCATGACGTTGCTTCGGCGATGGAGATCACAAGCACAAGATGATGATGACCATATCATATCACTTATATTGATTGCATGTGATGTTTATCCTTTATGCATCTTATCTTGCTTTGATTGACGGTAGCATTATAAGATGATCTCTCACCAAAATTATCAAGAAGTGTTCTCCCGAGTATGCACCGCTATGAAAGTTCTTCGTACGAGACACCACGTGATGATCGGGTGTGATAGGCTCTACGCTCAAATACAACGGTGCAAAACAGTTGCGCACGCAGAATACTCAGGTTAAACTTGACGAGCCTAGCATATAACAGATATGGCCTCGAACACGGAGACCGAAAGGTCGAGCGTGAATCATATAGTAGATATGATCAACATAGTGATGTTCACCATTGAAACTACTCCATCTCACGTGATGATCGGACATGGTTTAGTTGATTTGGATCACGTAATCACTTAGATGACTAGAGAGATGTCTGCCTAAGTGGGAGGTTTTAATATGATTAATTAAACTTAAATTTATCATGAACTTAGTACCGATAGTATTTTGCTTGTCTATGTTTACTGTAGATAGATGGCTCGTGCTGTTGTTCCGTTGAATTTTAATGCGTTCCTTGAGAAAGCAAAGTTGAAAGATGATGGTAGCAATTACACGGACTGGGTCCGTGAATTTGAGGATTATCCTCATTGCTGCACGTAAAAATTACGCCCCGAAGCACCGCTGGGTGACAGCCTGCTGCAGATGCTGAGCCGTGTTATGAACGCTCCGCAAAGCAAAGCTGATGACTACTCAATAGTTCAAGGTGCCATGCTTTACGGCTTAGAACCGGTCTTCAACGACGCTTTTGAACGCCATGGAGCATATGAGATGTTCCAGAGTTGAAGTTAATATTTCAAGCAAATGCCCGGATTGAGAGATATGAAGTTCCAATAAGTTCTATAGCTGCAAGATGGAGGAGAATAGTTCTCACAAGGAGCACATACTCAAAATGTCCGGTATAACAATCACTTAATTCAGCTGGGAGTTAATCTTCCGGATGATAGTGTCATTGATGAATTCTCCAATCATCGCCACCAAGCTACAAGAGCTTCGTGATGAACTATAATATGCAAGGGATGACTAAGACAATTCCGAGCTCTTCGCAATGCTAAAAGCCGCTGGAGGTAGAAATCAAGAAAGAGCATCAAGTGTTGATGGTCAACAAGACCACTAGTTTCAAGAAAAGGGCAAAGGGAAGAAGAAGGAAACTTAAAAGAACAGCAAGCAAGTTGCTGCTCAGAGAAGAAACCCAAGTCTGACCTAAGCCTGAAACTGAGTGTTTTACTGCAAGCAAACCGACACCGGAAGCGGAACTGCCCCAAGTATTTGGCGGATAAGAAGGATGGCAAGGTGATCAAAGGTATATGTGATATACATGTTATTGATGTGTACCTTACTAATACCGCAGAGTACTGGTATTTGATACCGGTTCTGCTGCTAATATTTGCAACTCAAACAGGAACTACGGATTGCTTAAGATTGGCTAAGGACGAGGTGACGATGCGCGTTGAAATGGTTCCAAAGTCGATGTGATCGCGGTCGGCACGCTACCTCTACATCTACCTTCGGATTAGTTTTAGACCTAAATAATTGTTATTTGGTGCCGC
>JAHIAM010007828.1:0-22448 GCA_021605205.1 Aegilops longissima | reverse complement strand
AAGAATCAGTGCAGGGTTACGGTCTACACTCAACTTGCCGATGGCGTTGATGGGACTCCACACCCGACTACTTGTTTCTCTTTGAGACTTATGAGGTATATATCAGTTTTCGTTAATTATACATGTGATTGCACTTTGATATATACATTGATGTCTTGTTGTGCGACATCTTGATCGAGGATGTACGATACAGAGGCTTGACCGTCGAGGTCGGGTCGCTCTGAGATATGGTATCGAGCACATGTTGGTATGAAACGTGACCTAGAAATCGGAAAGCCCTTGGACAGGATATCTCAAAACTTTATTTTCAAAAGACTCTTACTTCTCATCTTTTCTGATTTTATCAAATAGACCCTCTCACCTCAAATAGTTAGAATATACCCTTTTCCTTTTGACCACATGAAGGATCAAGCTGAAGCCGCTCCAAGAAAGATATCGGACAGTGATGACCCTTCAAAGTAACCAGGATTTCACCATGCATTAGAAGAGTTGAAGCTGCAACAATTGAAGACTACGAAGACTTGAAGAATTTGAAGCTCTGAAGATTTATTTGACCTTTAGAAGACCAAACCCTGTTACACACTTACGTTAGATCGGCGATTTGTGAGCTGTCATTTGTTTGATGTTTTCGACAGCCACAAAGTAAAACCCGTTTCTTCAAAACTATTGTTTGTATTGTGTATCCTCCCACCTCTCTCATATCTCATCCCAAAACTTTTGGACCCGTAGATGATGAATGAAGTTGGACGGTATTCTCTGGACCGAAAACCCAGCCGGAGGCGAGAGCTATGGATTGAACATGGAGAGTCACTTGGGAGCAATTTGGTTTCAAGGAAGAATGAAGTATCGTCGCTCTTGATACTTTGAAGGAAGTGCTGCAACATGGTGGCAGATGCATCAAGCTATCTGAGGATGGAATGGAGCAAAGACTTGGGAAGAATTCAAGAAGACTCGACAAGATCTCGTCTTATCCGGAAGCACCATGATACACCAAGAAATAAACCTTGTGCCTGCAAGATTTGCGGAGATATAGGACACACCGGGAGGAACACAAGGATGGATGCCCTCATTGTGAGGAGAAACACCGTGAGGAATGCCCAACTAGTCGGTGACTTGTTTCTTGTGTGAAGGAACCACCCACTACCCGACTCGGTGTCACATTTACCCCATGGTGCAACAAACTATTCAAGAGCAGGAAGAAGGAATGAAAGAAGCCCTCAGAAGTTATGAAAGAACACTGTGATGAAGGAATGTGTTGAAGACCACGATGGAGAAGGCCTCAACAGATTTTACTCCAATGCACGCTATTCATGTGGAGAAGGACATTTTCCACGTATTGCACCAAGGAAAGAAAAGAGTTGCGGATACTTCCGGCGGAAGCAATAGAGTTTGATCCACAGGGAATAGAAGGTTTGATCGAGCGAAGAAACCGGAAGAAAACAAACACACCCTCGAACAACCCAATTTACGCAAGAGGGACAAGAGTCGTATTACCTGTTTTGAATGTAAGGACGTCGGGCATTATGCCAATCATTGTCTTGAAAGGAAGCAAGGAACTCAAGGAGCAGGCACCATCTTCAAGAAGCCCAAAGACTTATCGAAAGTTATGTGTTTTCATTGCAAGGAAGCAGGACATTATGCTACTAAATGTTCCTACAAGAAGGAAGTGGAGTTGAGTAGTTGGAATTTTGATATGGATAATAAGAGTGGTAGAAACCAATTTTTTTCATGAGTACAATAAGTTGAGTTATGTAATGGGTGCTCGAGATTGTAATGAATGCATGAATCAATAAAGTTAAGGTGTGATGATTTCATATGTTGAATTTTATGGGTTGTTACTCCATGAACAAAGAGTTTTGACCATTTTGAGGATATGAGAAAAATATGGTCTATGGAAGAATTTGTGCATTTTAGGGTGGTAGTACCACGTGAAGAAGACTAGACTAATGGATAAGAAAATATATATTCCACAGATTGTAGTTGAAGGAAAAAAAAGTTGGAGTTTTGCTTTTGATATGATGGTATGAAGAAGCAGTACTCTTTGGATTTAAAGGATGTGTAATATGGAACAAGAAAGTTACCACAAGGATGAGTTAAAGCTGCACTATTGTTGAAGTGGGCCATAACCCACATGCCCAAAATTAATAAGGGTCAAGTACCCTTTGGAAGAAGAAATTTTGGGAAGACTGCGATTTGATCGTGAGGCGTTTACGTAGGAGGATTACATAAAACCGAGAGTTGTGAAGAAGCGATAGATGTTTTGTTCAGCTTGCGAATCAATGGAATTATCGAACTAAGTTCGTTGAGAAGAGAAATTCTGCAGCTTGCGAGAATGCCGAGTGTTAGAAATGCGATACTCGCTAAACCTTATCTGAGGTAATGATTTGGAGTGCGGAATGGATTGATCACCACACCGACTTACTCTTATTATTAGCTTTGCTATATGGGATGGTAAAATCTGGTGGCGTACCTATAGTAGAGGCGACGATCAAAACCTTGTTTAAACCTTAGAAAGGTATAGGTATATTTTCCCTTGTACACAGGTTATTTGCCAACCGTAGGTTATACGGTGAGGTTCAACCGACCCATTTTCTGCGGAAACCATAAATCGTTGACCACCATGAGATACCGATATTTGTTTAGAATTGGCGCGGACCGTCAGCTATGAAGACCAGTCTCGGAATAACCTTACCAAGATGAAAGGACAAAAGAATTGAGGAAAAGGTTATGCCGCTCTTGGAAAACCGGAGATGAAATTTTCGAGATCTGGGAAGGCGACACTTGTCAAGAATGAGGATGGAGTATATAAGCATGGATGGGACCGTAACGATGTTTCTAAGGGTGGTAGCACCCAGACCGGAGGCGATCGATGGATTTTGAAGACCCCAAACCTAACCCATTTCTTTCTAGCCTCTCGAATCTAGGGGCGAGATTCATTTTAAGGTGGTAGATTTGTAACATCCCAAAATTCTAAATTTTGGAATGTTATAATAAATAAATAGTTTTGATTGATTGATTGTTTGTTGTGTGATTTATTGTGTGAAATTGAGTGAAATTTGAAACTTTCTAAAAGTTGAATGAGAGGGAATGAAATGACTTTCCCAAACTTCCACCTTGCATTTATGATCTCCATGAATTCAAATTCTTTTCATCACAAAACCACGGAGAGAAGATGACATGACTTCTTCCATTTATTTAAATGACAAGGGTGTTGAAAATATTTGAATTTCATTTGGAAAATATTTCCAATTCTGAAACTTTATGCAACTCAATGATTTTCACGAGAGAAGATAAAATGACTTCTTCAAATTAAATGAAATATGAGTTGGGAGTTTTAAAAAATTAAATTCCAAAGTTCCGAATTTTTTAAATTTGGGTTATTTGAAGAATTCAAATTAATTTTCCAAAAAAACAAAAAATTGAAAAAGGGTTATGTTCCCACTCAAAAAGGGAGAGAAATTTTTTGAAGATTTTGGGAAATTTAAAAAAATGAATTTTAAATTGGGATTTTTTAAGGTAGCACCCTGTTGAAATTAAATTTTGGTAAATTTTTTATTTTGAAATTAAAATAGTTCATTTTGGTAGAAAATCCCTTTTCTAAAATTTTGGAATTTATAATTAAATAAAATTTTTATTTATTTTGGTTTTTGTTGTTTTTGTTAAAAATTTTTTGCTTTCCTAAAAGGTTTGTTGAAGGGGGCCCCAAACCTTCCACCTTGGCATTTAGGGACCCTGAACCAAATTTTTTCTTTACAAAACCCTAGAGGATTTGACCTTCTTTTATTTTTTAAATTCCAATTTGTTTTGAATTTTCCCTTTTGGTTTTCCCTAAACCTTTAGCCTAATTTTTTCCAAAAGAAAAGCCTTCCCTTCCCAAATTAAATAAATAAAGGGATTTAAAAATTAAACCAAATTCCTTTTTTTTTTCCAAAGGAGAAGAAGATTAAAACCCCCCAAAATTTGGTGGGAACCTGATTCCTCCTTGGAGGAAATTAATTTAAGTCCCTTTTTTTTTAAAAATGAAATTGGATTTTTTAACCTAGCACTTGGTGAATTAAAAATTTGTTTATTTTTTTAAAAAAATAGGCAATTTTAGAAAATTCTTTTCTTTTTGATTTTTAGTATTTTTTTTTTATTTCCTTTTGTTGTTTGTCAAAAAATTTTTGCTGGGAAGGGCCGGAAGGTTCTTGAACCCCAAATTTGAGTAGGGAAATTTGGTTTTAAATTTTTTCAAATTAGTAATTTTGGCCTAATTTGGTTTAAAAATTTGGTTTTAATTTTTTTTGTTTCCTTCCCAGGATTTTTGTTTACCCAAGAAATTTATATTTAAATTTCCCAAGGTTAAAATTTAAAAATTTTTTTTTTAGCAAAAAGAAGTTTAAAAAGTTCTGGAGCCTTTTCCCTTTAGGTTTTTATTATTTTAAATTATTTCCTTTTTGGGCAACTTTGCAAAATTGGTGTTTTTAAGACAACAGGAGAAAAATTTAATTTTTTTTTTAAAAATTTACCAATTTTTAGAAAATTCATATCTTTTAGAGTTTTTAAAGTTTTTATTTGTTTCCTTTTTGCAAAATTTAAAATTTTTATGGAAAAAATTTTGTTTAAATTTGTTTATTTTTTCATTTTATTTTCCTTTAATTTAAAATTAGGTTTTAATTAATTTTTTTGTTGGTTAAGGTTTTTATTCCAAAATATTTAGATTTTTTTCAAAGGTTAATTTAATTTGGTTTTAGAAAAGTTTTTTTTTTAGTTTTTTTAAGTTTTTCTTTTTGTTTTTTTAGTTTTAAATTATTTTTTTTGCCTTTTTGAAAATTGTTTTTTCGAAAACAAAAAATTTTTTTTAATTTTTTTATTTTCCTTGTTTTTATAAATTTTCAAGGGTATATTAGGTTTTAAAAAGCTTTTTATTTGTTTCTTTTTCAAATAAAATTTTAGGGTTACTTTGAAATTGTTTTTCATTTATTTTGTTTTTATTATTTAGTAAATTTTGAAAACCTCCAAAATATATTAATTTTGTAGGAAAGTATAGCTTGAGGTAGGTTTTCAGTTTTAAAGCCCGGATTTTTTTATTTTAATTACGTTTTTTGTGGTTTTGATTGTTATTTTGAAAAGGAAAATTTTGCCAAGGAGTTTCTTATGTGGAATTGCTATTTTAACCTTAAGATTTTCAAACCGAGGACGAATTCTACCAACCATTTTGAAGGTTGGTTACCACCCAAGAAACCAAAGGTTCCATTTGGAAAGCCATACCATTTTTATTGAAAGCTTTTCAACCCTGATAAAGAACCTTTAAGGAATATTCATGGGGCCCTCACCCCGCCAACCCGGAAGTTATTTATTTTGGGCTCGCTTTGGTTGACCAGTTGGTTGATGGCTGGAGTGGTAAAGAATGGAGGAACTACCCAAGGATTATTAACCCATGTTGGTCAAGGAATTGGCCATTTTTGGCCTTGCTTCAAAACCCGAGAACAAAAAACAACTTATGGGTGAAGGTGGTTACCCCTGGAGGGAAAACCTTTTCGGGATTAGGCCTGCCTCTCATTAAATTTACCCGACCGGACTTCCGGGAAAACCTTCAACCCGGACCCCGGAAACTTAAATAAACTTATAAGAATTTGGGCTATAGACATTGGCGGAACCATGTTTTGATAGAAAACCCATAGCAATTGATTTCATTTATTTTTTGATGTGGGAAAATAAATCAGCTTTTACGCAAACAAAACTCAACGTAGCCACAAAGCCATATTGCATATAGTATAGTTTATCATCTGTTTTCTTATTGTGATCCGCCACATTCAATGTATCGATTTACATGGCTGCAACGTATCATGTTGCGATACTTTCCCGATGAGTAAGAATATGGCAGGTTACGGTTCACACTCAACTTGCCGATGGCGCTGATGGGACCTCCACCCACTACTTGTTTCCCTGAGACTTATGAGGTATATATCGTTTTACTTAATTATACATGTGATTGCACTTTGATATATACATTGATTAAATGTGTGCCAAAGATACGATCCGGGATGGCAAGAATACGTAGGCTTCGACCGCCCCGAGGTCGGATCGCCAAGGTGGGACCCCCTCGCCCTTCCGTTTTTTTTCAACCGCTTTCAAAAACGATTCGTGCAAATACGCCCCCAAACGCTTTCTGGTCTTTTTCGTTCAGCCTCGAGAAGTTTTCGTTCATTACGTAAAGGTCCCGGATTAAAACCCTTATAACTTTTAAACAGAAAAGGATTTTTGATTGATTTTTTCTGTCCTCTTTCAAATTTTGTATAGGTTTTTATCAGATTTATTTGAAAAATATTTGAATATTTTTGTGCACCCCACGGTATTTACGATAGTGCGGTATTTATGTATATCAGATAATGGAGGAGGTGAAACCCAAAACTTCAACCGAGCTAGGGTCTGACCATCCTTAACCAGGCAAGCATGTTTGAACTTTTGATATGATGAGTGTCTTTGGCATATTTGTATTAAGTAGTTCCATGGCATGTTTATGAGCATCTCGATGAGGGTTATATTAAATGCAAAGTTGAGGCAAGTGAGTTTCAAAATCCATAAGTTGTTGGATATGAGTTTGCATGGCCATGAGATGGCATGAGAATGGGTAAGATGGGGTGTTGTAGCATGCCGCTTTATGCCACCATTTGACCCAAGGCCAACATGAATCAATCCAGCCCTCACTGCCCTTTCCGTACTACCACATGTTTTTCCGTAAGGGATATGGCTTAGTAAGTTGCAAACCGCTTCCTTGTACACACCAAATCGAGAGGTGGGATGAGGGTTCCATGTCCCGGATTAAAGCCTATCATCCGTCAGGGGGCATGGGTGTTTGGTTGGGACCGAGAGGGGGGCACCCTTAGAGCGCGATATAAATTTGATCCCATGCTATTCGAGACCGTGATCTCCCGCCTCAAAGTTTTTCTTGAACGCTTCTAGGGTGATTACTGCATCGGGGGGATGGGTGTGGTACGGTTAGATGTGTTTCTTCCAAATACAAGAACGAACTAGTCCTTCGTGACACGGAAACCGCTGGTTGTGGGTAATTTAGTACAAACTCGCAGAGTCAAAAATCCTTGAAATCATCTTATCCATGTCCAAGACGATTCATCTTATCTTGTCAAGTGTCGGCCTCGGTGATGAAACTCCGAGGACCACATGAGTGATAAGTCCCGGTTAAATGTTTATTCCATGGATGGACTAACCCTTATTATCACGTGTTGAATATTTTTTCTATGAGCATTATTCTTGCAAGTTTAAAGATATGAATAATGAATTTAAGCCCTTTCCGGATGTCGCCGACGTCCGGACCGTGGGCACACTTGTTATTTACTTGATATAAGCCCTTTCGCATGTCGCCGACGTCTGAGCGGGCACACTTGTTATTTACTTTGATATAAGCCCTTTTTGATGTCGCCGACGTCCACCGGGCACGCTTTGTTATTTTACCTTGATATAAGCCTTTCCGATGTCGCCGGACGTCCAACCGGGCACGCTTTGTTATTTTACCTTGATATAAGCCCATTCCGCGGTCGCCGACGTCCATCGTGGGCACGATATTATTTACTTTCAATATAAGCCCTTTATGGATGTCGCCCGATCCGATCGCGGGAACGATGTCTATTACTTTCAAAAGCCCTTTATGTGGTGTCGCTTAGACGCCTGATCGCGCATGATTTATTTATTTGTTCACCCTTCGAGGCCGCCGCTTTAACCGACGGTTTTCATTATTTTGTGGATTTCGGAGGACTACCGCCGACTTCCTTTTTTACTAAATAATGTCGGAAGTTCATCTTTTGAATGCGGACATAATTGCTCATGACGATTATGCATGCATTTGTTATATCTTATGTCCGAACCGTCTTGGTAGTACTTTCAAAGTACTCACCGGCTTGTTGATTTGGCCTTGACGGTTAGGATCTCATGGACGAAGAGTTCAATAGGAGTCCGACGCCTAGAGGAGTCCCAATCAGTCTCGGCATTCTGGATTTGGTCTTTGTTATATCCGCCTTACCCAAATAAATTCATCGAGCTCACCCGACGCCGATGAGCTGCCGCTTAGGAGTCATATTATCCACTCCACGTTATTCCACAACCACTTTTATCTCGAGTCAGAGTATGCCACCACACCTTTGTGTCATATCCGCTTATTATGCATAATTATTACGTGTTTGTAATAAATTGTTGAGCACCCCCCGATTTCGAATATATCTTAATGCTAAGGCTTATCAGATCAAGATTTTGTCTACCACCAGAGGATTTTCATATCGACTCAAAAGGTCGGTTTTCAATAAGCATTTTATTGAAATACCGGTCGTGACAACTGTTTTAAGAGAATTTCTCTTAATATGTATCAATGCAACCGCTTTAGAAATGCTACTGCCCTACTTTTTTTCCATCAAGATAAGTTAGATGCTTCTTTTTGTGGTCGATGTTTCATCCTCCTTTACCGCCAAGAATGTTTCCTTTTTGCCTCGTTAAAATAGGGATATCTATTCAACTTGTTGCTATAGCTAACTTAAATGTCACACCGCAACTTCGCTTTTGATTTTGTAACCGCACAAAACGAGATTGGATTTCCTATTCGTGTTGTTAGATTTGTATTTTATCTTTTTCGCCTCATGAAAGGTCAAGACAGCCTTCACCACATGATTGTGCAAAGGTGCTTTGAGATGTTGTGCTACTTGTATTGGTACTATTTTAAATAAATGTTGAATTGAAGCTATTGTATTGCTGTCTTTTCCCATTTAGTAGTGAACAAAATGGGACCAACCTGACATGATGCGGTTGCTTTGTTACAACAAACTCGTGATCAACCCCTTTATAAGTAGATGGAAGCACATGGGGTTGTTACACCCACTTCCCTGGAACTGTTTATGCTTTTTGTTAATCTAATGCCATTGGTAAAATTAACAATGCCACTTTAAATTAACTACCTGAATCTTAGTTCAAAACGCAACACTTGTTAGGGATTGGCGGAGTACCATTTTTGGCCGCATGTTTCATCCTCCTTTATTGGCCGAAGATTTTTGCCTCTATTAAAACAGGGATATCTATTCAACTTGTTTCTATTAGACATTTTGCTTCACCACGGAAACACTTTTGTTTTAAGAGTGTTTTCCAGTTAAACTAGAATGTCACACCGACAACTTTGCTTAATTTTGGTGGAAATAACAAAGGAGATCGGATTTCCATATTGTGTTGGGATTTCTTTCAAGTCCTCCTAAGTTGTTTCAAATCTTGGTCAACAAAGGTCAAGACCACTTTCATCCCACATGATGCTGCAAAGGTGCTTTGAGATGTTGTGCTACTTGTATTGGTACTGTTTTGGATAAATGTTGAATTGAAGCTATTGAACTGATGTCTTTTACATTAAGTGAGCAAAATTGTTCCAACCATGACATCATGCTTGTTTCTTTGTTACAACAAAACTCTGATCACCCCTTTGTAAGTAGATGGAAGCAATGGTTTGTTGCAAACCCCCTTGGAATTGTTTATGCTTTTTGTTAATCTAATGTCACTGGTAAAATTAATCAATGCCACTCTTAGAATTAACAACTGAATTTAGTTCAAACTACAACACTTGTTAGGGATCATGGGAGTACCATTTTAGGGATCGCCGAGTACATGTTTAAGAAATGTATTGTTCATAATGTCTCCGTTATTATATATCGCCATGTTTTACAAATGGTACTATCCTGCTTGTAGTTTTTGTACATGTTTAACCGTTATTGTTAAGATAATGTCTCTTAAAATGAATCACCGCATTGTTTTAGGAATAGTATTTTTCGCTTTTGTCGTTTTTATACATGTTGAAACAAGGCATTGTCAAGATAATGTCTCGCTTAATATGAATGAATCAACCGATTGAGAATTGCTACCTCCCGCTTTTTTCCCATTAAGATAAGGTAGATTGGTAGATGTTTTTCTTCCGAGTACAAGTCATCAACCGTTATTTCTCAAGAATTGTTTCCTTATACCTATTGTTGCTTACAGGATATCAATATTAAAGCTCGGGTTTTATTTTTGACTTTGATTTTAATTGAACTACACAAAAGGAGCCAATGTTCTATTGGATGTTGGGTTCCGCAACCCTTAAGGTTCAACTCGCGAAAGATCTCTCCCACCGATCTACCCCATCGCCTTGTGAGAAAGCTAAAGACGGTGAACAATACAAGGGACACAAGATTTATACTTGTTCGGGCCATCCGGGGTGTAATACCCTACCCAAAGGTGTGGTGTGGTGGATTGCCTCGGGATGATGAATAAGACAGGGAAGAACAGCCTCCGGAGAGGTGTTCTTGACGGTGCCATGAACTGCTTGGGTGAGTTCGACGCCTCTTGGGCTAGGATTCTCTCCCCTCCTACGGTGGTGGCTAGTTTATTTATAGAGGCCCTGGTCCCTTCCCAAATATTGAGCCGGGGCACCAACAACGGCCATTTCAAGGGGAACATCTAGTACAAGTTATCCGACTAAAGTCGGTCTTCGCCGCCAAAAGGCCGGCCATGACGGCCTTTGGGCTCCACGGTGACCTCCATCCCGCCCCGCTGGTCTTGGTCTCCAAATGAAATGGCAAACCTTTTCCTGATGCCTCGTTCCACGCCTGAAAGGCCCCCTTTGCACCAAAGAGGAAACGGCCTGCCGGGCCTCCCGCCTCGGGCGCCTCCCGGTCTCGAACCATGGGGCATGCCACGGCACCTGTGAGGTACCTGCCTTGATCTTCCGGCCTCGCCAGCCTGCCTAGTGAGGCCAATCCCAGGAAGCCTTTGCCCATCCACCTCATGAGGCTTGCCCCTCCGGAGGGTCTTGAGTCTGGGCCGATGAAGATGGCTCCACACCACTTGAGCCATGCCAGACGTCGGGGGGCAGGTCGGGGACCCCTGCCCTGGAATGCCGACAAGAGCCCCGGCCCAAGGCGCCGACTTGTCTTAGAGGAGAAGCAAGAAAAGGCAGAGCGCGGCCCATCAAACCGGACTTTGGGCGGCGACATGTTTGATTGGACGTGGGGCCTCCCCCCCCATGATGCCTCGGAATCGCCGAATGACAAAAGGCTGGCCCGGTTAGCTCTACCTCATTACCTCGCCTTTGCTCCGATCCCCTTCCTTGTTTTTCCCTCCGCCTAAAATCTCCAGATTCGCCAAGATCCTTTCTCCCCGGGAAAGAATGACACCCCGCCAGATTTGGCTTGGGGATCGGGCCTCGGTACTCCCGCCGGTCTCACCCAAAGTGACGGAGAAGAATCCCACCACGCCAGATGGCGGCGCGGATCAACGAGATGGGGACCGAACCCGGGTTTGGCTCCCCGACCGGGAGGACAAAGGGAGCACCTTCTACCCTTCTTCAGAGCCGTTGTTGTCCTTGGTCCGTTCCTCCTTTTTCCTGGAAAGTTGCCGCTCGAATTACCCTGGTTGCCCGGCGACGCCGGTGGTGCCCTTCCGGGCCTTTGTTGTGCCACTTTTTCCCTCCGGTCTCCGCGGTAATATTCGGCCGGCGTGAGCTTTGGTCGTACTCCAAGTCCAATGCCATCTCGGCCGGGGGCCAGGGCTTTGGAGCAAGTGGGTCATGGTGGACGCCAAGTGCCACAACCTTCACCGAGCTGCCCCAAAGCAGCCCGAGGCCGGCCGAGGCGTGGTCCCGCGCTTGATGATCCGCGGCCGGTGCCGAGAAGATGAACGCCGACCGAGGCTGAGCGCCCGAGGGCGGCAAAGCTGACCGGGCCTCGCTTGAGGGAGTTCCCTTCGCTGGTGGCCCCTCTTCAGCGACTTTTCGCTTATGGAGGCTCATGGATGCTGATGTTGTTCTCGGCCTAAGCTTGACGCCAACAACGAGGATCCGCCGCTGCAACCTTCTTTTGGAGAGGAAGGGCAGGTCCATGGATGCTCCCCTTTGTTCCTTCATGATGACTGGAAGTTAGGACACCACCCCACCTTCGACGGTGGGTTGGGTGCCGGCCGAGATCCCCGAGGCCAAAGGGCGACGACGGACGTTGAACTTGTCCTCCGGGTGACTCCAGCGGGAGAGGAGGAAGATGATGACGAGGACGAGGAGCGCCTGAGGCGACCCGAGGGGATGGGGAGACTTGGGCGAAGTCCCGCCTCCGCCCATGCCCGACACGACGAGGGCTGGGGGGCCGAGAGGGAGAGGACCGCCCGTCCCGGAGGAAGGACAGGTCCGGCTGATCTCCCGAGGGTCTACACCGCCCTCGTGACCGCCGGGTCAGCTCCAGCCCTTCAGTGGCGCCCCCTGTGGCTGGGCCTTCCGAGGCTGAGCCCCGCAAGAGGCTTTCAGCCCAAGCTTGGCCGGAGTCTTGGGATCCCGCGGTAGTCAATCGAAGGTTAACCCGCCTGCCCTTATCTTTTGCTGCCAAGGCCTAACATCTTTTATTGGGTGGGCTACCCGCGAAGAGGCTAAAGGGATGCGGGCGATACTGGGATGGGCCTCACCAGCAGGCACCTTCACGCGGGAAAGGGAGGTAGCAGGGTTCCATCCCCCCTGTCATCCTCGTGAGCCAACAGGGCGCCTGCAAGGAGTCGGCCACCGTGGCCCCCTGACTTGGAAGTGTTGCGCTTTGGACTGGCCGGCCGTGGCCAAGGCTGGAGGTCCCTTCCTCCCAAGCTTTGATCATGCCCTTTCCTTCCCACTCCGCGGGCCCCGCCTCCTCCGCTTCTCTGTTGTTTGAACCGCCATTTAACGAAGCGGCTGGGAGGATCTCCCAGCGGGACTCGCCCGGTGCCCGGCGCCTGGAGTTGGCTCTAGTGGGCTTGTTCGACGCCTGCTCGAGGGCATAGCCGGCCGTGACGGCCCGGAGGGGGAAGGCCACTTTCCCGTGCCATGGCTACTGCGACGCGTTGAAGGACGCCCTTTCCGGGCCTACCCAAGACGCTGGAGGGTAATTATGGGCTGCATGATGAGCTCCCAAGGAGAGCCACCCGGTGAGGGAGGAGGAGATGAGGTCTCGGGAGGGTTGGCGACCGTGGACGCTTAAACTTTGAAACCCAATACCGTAAGACGCTGGAGCAGGCAATCAAGACGGAGAGGATCGAATCGACGCCGGCGGTCTTCCGAGGATCCGCGCCTTCAAGCACACGAGGAGGTCGGCGAAATAAGACGCCAGATGAGGGGCCTCAAGAAACCGGCCGGGAGTTGGGAACCCCGCCAAGCTGGTTCCCTTTCTTGTCGAGGCGCTTTGAGGAACGGATCGGACGGCCCCATGATCGGTTGAAGCTCGCCCTTTCTCCGAGCGCCACCGGATCCGCCACGCTTCCTCCGAACCCCGGCAACAACCTTTTGACGACCCGGCCGAGCCTGGACGCCAGCGTCCGGCCGTCGTCGGCCAAAAGCGAGGCCTTGGCCGGCAAAGTTCGCGGTTTCAACACTGCGCCCGGAGGCACCCGCCCACACCCAGGAATGGAGCCGAAAGCGACCCACCATGAGCAGCCGACGCCTGTGGGTGATCTTCTCACCACCTCCTTCCTGCTTTGACTTAACATGCACCATGCCTCGTGGAGGTTAAATTTGGTCCGGTAAAGACAAACTATGGTCTGTAATATTTGCTTCGGATTTGCTAGATTTTGTGATTTCCTTCTTGTTTGCTTGTGTTCTACATCGCGGGCCCGGCCAAGATATCTCAAGGGCCGCTAACCCCGACCGGATCACTGTGATGGGACAAGGAGTGAGGGGCTACGGGGAAAGTTAGGCTTAATCGCGATGCTCAGAGTCCCCTTGATGCTCAAACAACAAATAGGAGGGGATGGAGGAGAGGATTGTCGTTTCGGCCGGGCCCAACTGCATACCTCACCGCCATTAGCCTTCTAACTAAGGAGGAGGGGCTACGTGACCACCAGGGTTCCCCGAGTCGCTATGCTCGGGAGTCCCCTGACGCCCAAACAAGTCTTCATAACTCCCCTCGGGAGGACGCCAACCCAGGTCCGAGGGACCTGGCTGGGTGGAATGTGGAGCCTCGGGTCCAGCTCCCTCCGCCCCGAGGGGAGGCTTTGAGAGGGTGCTGGCACCTGAGCCTGGCCCCGAGGTTGATATGCCGCGGGCTGCCCTCGTTGTTTATCACCAGCGGAGCATAGTGCTTCCAGAGTGTAACGGCTGTTGGAAATATGCTCTAGAGGCAAAATAAATTAGTTATTATTATTATATTTCCTTTTCATGATAATCGCTTATTATCCATGCTATAATTGTTTTGATAGGAAACTCAGAACATGTGTGGGTACATAGACAACACCATGTCCCTAGTAAGCCTCTAGTTGACTAGCTCGATTAATAGATGGTTGGGTTTCCACCATGGACATTGGATGTCGTTGATAATGGGATCACATCATTAGGAGAATGATGTGATGGACAAGACCCAATCCAAGCCTGCCAAAGATCATGTAGTTCAGTAAAGCTTTTCTAATGTCAAGTATCATTTCCTTAGACCATGAGATTGTGCAACCCGTTACTGAGGAATGCTTTGGTGTGCCCCACAACGTAATCGGGTGGCCATAAAGGACTACGGTATCTCCAAAGTGTCTGTTGGGTTGGTTTAATCGAACCTAGATTTGTCATCTGCATGAGTAGAGGTATCTCGGCCTATTTGGTAATGCATCATCATAATGAGCTCAATGTGACCAAGTAGTTAGTCCGGGATCATGCATTATGAGACGGTAGAGGACTTGCCTAACGAGATTGAACGAGGTATTGGGATACCCGGGATCAATCTCGCAAGTAACATACCAATTGACAAAGGGAATTGATAACGGATTGCTTGAATCCTTGACATCGTGGTTCATCCGATGAGATCATGGAAATGTGGGAGCCAACATGGGTATCCCAGATCCCCTGTTGGTTATTAACCGGAGAACATTCTCGGCCATGTTTGCATGGTTCCCGAACCCGTAGGGTCTAACCATGTTTAAGGTTAGAGTTGTTATGGGAAATAGTTGGTTATCAAGGTTGTTCGGAGTCCCGATGAGACCCCAACATGACGAGGAGCTCCAATGGTCCGGAGGGAAGATCTATAGGCGAGGGTATTGGAGTCCGGAATTGTTCCGGGGTACTGTGTGATGACCAGCCTGTCCAAGGGGTTTTTCCCCTGCCTTGGGGCCTTATGGGCCAAGGGAAGAGGGCACATCAACCCACTAAGGGATGAGCGCCTCCCCCCCATCTCACGAATCAGAGAGGTGGGGGCCCCCCTAGGGCAGCCGCCTCCCGGCTTGGGGGGGCAAGTTTTAGGGGGGCCCAAACCCATCTAGGGTTTCCTTGGTCGCCCGGGCCTCCCTAGGGAACCCTAGGGGCCCCCTCCCTTCCCCTATATAGTGAGGGAGAGAGAGGCAGCCGCACTTTCCCCGGCGCAGCCCTCCTCCCTCCCCTCCTCCTCCAGTGCTTGGGCGGGCCTACCGAGAACCACGAGGCCCATCACCACCATGCCCCGGCCGCTGGAGTTTTCCTCAACTTATTTCTCCCTTGCTAGATCAAGAAGGAGGAGACGCCCCCGGCTGTACGTGTGTTGAACACGGAGGCACCGGGCCGGGCCTTTAGATCGAATCGACCGCGATCTGAATGGCCTGGTACGACCCACCAACCGCTGTTTGTAACGCCCGATTGCGATCTTCAAGGGTATGAAGATGCACCCCTCTATCTCATTGCTAGTCTCTCCATAGATTGATTTGGTGATTAGAAAATTTTGAATTTCTGCCACGCTCCCAACAAAGGGCATCATGAGCTAGGTCTATGCATAGTTTCTATAACCAGTAGAACACAAGTTGTTGGGGCGCTGATTTTGTTCAATATGCTTACCATTACTAGTCCAATCTTGTTTTGATGGTATTGTGGGATGAAGCGCCCGACCAACCTTACACGTGACACCACGTGAGACAAGTTCCACCGACCGACGTGGCACTTGTTGCATAAGGTGGCTAGCGGTGCCGCCTCCCACTTTAGCCGGATCAGATTCCGGGAAAAGGGTCCTTATGAAGGGTAAATAGCAATTTACATATCACGCTGTGGTTTTTATGTAGGTAAGAAATGTTCTTGCTAGAAACCCATAGCAGCCAAGAAAACATGCAAACAACAATTAGAGGACGCCTAACTTGTTTTTGTAGGGTATGCTATGTGATGTGATATAGCCAAAAGAATGTGATGAATGATATGTGATGTATGAGATTGATCATGTTCTTGTAATAGGAATCAATTTGCATGTCGATGAGTATGACAACCGCAGGAGCCATAGGAGTTGTCTTAATTTATTATATGACCCGTGTCAATGAACAATGCCATGTAATTACTTTACTTTTGCTAAACCATTAGCCATAGTAGTAGAAGTAATAGTTGGCTAGACAACTTCATGGAGACACGATGATGGAGATCATGATGATGGATATCATTGGCCGATGTCGATGATGATCATGGAGCCCTCAAGATGGAGATCAAAAGGAGCAAAATGATATTGGCCATACATGTCACTTTTGATTGCATGTGATGTTTATCATGTTTTTGCATCTTATTTTGCTAGAATGACGGTAGTAAATAAGATGATCCTCATAATAATTTCAAGAAAAGTGTTCCCCTAATCAGGCACCATTGCGGAGGTTCGTTTTTTGAAGCACCACGTGATGATCGGGGTGTAGATTCTAACGCTCACATACAATGGGGTGCCGATTTACACACGCAAAATTTTAGGTTGACTTGACGAGCCTAGCATGTACGCATACGGCCTCAACACAAGAGACCGAAAGGTCGAGCAGACCTCGATGGTAGATACGATCAACATGAAGATGTTCACCGATGATGACTAGTCCGCCTCACGGTGATGATCGGACACCGCCTAGTTGACTCGGATCATGTAATCACTTAGATGACTAGAGGGTCTATCCGAGGGAGTTCATAAGATGAATTTTTATCCCAACATAGTCAAAAAGGTTTTTGCAAATTATGTCATAGCCTCCTTAGTTCTACTGCTTTAGATATGTTCCAGAGAAAATTTAGTTGAAAGTTGATAGTAGCAATTATGGGACTAGGTCCAAACCCAGGATTGTCCTCGCTTTCAAGAAGGCTTATGTCCCAATGCACCGCCGTTATGCTCAACCTCGAACGCCGCCTTATGGATGTTAAGTAAATCCGACATACACGTTTTGGATAACTACGGATAGTTCGGAAACGGTTTAGAGTTGATGCAATCAAGACGATTTCAAAACCCGTCCAAAACATAATGAGATGTTTCGAGGGCTGAATTGGGATTTAGGTCGGCCCACGCCAAGAGGTATAAGACCTACGAGTCCCTTAGCCTGCAAACTAAGGGAGAAAAGCTCAATCGTTGAGCTTGTGCCGATTGTCCAGTACCACAATCACTTGAATCGAGGGAGTTAATCTTGATGAGATAGTGATGTTTCTCCAAAGTCATTGCCACCAAGCCGCTAAGAGCTTCATGATGAACTATAACAATATCGGGATAGATATGATGATCCTGAAATATTCCGATGTTTGACAATCGAAAGTAGAAATCAAGAAGGAGCATCAATTGTTGATGGTTAGTGAAACCACTAGTTTCAAGAAGGGCAAGGCCAAGAAGGAATACTTTGAAACGGCAAATCAACTGCTGCCTAGTGGAGAAAACCAAGGTTGAACCCAAACCCAGACCGAAAGGCTTCAATAAGGGGAAACCAATCGGAGCGAATTACCCTAGATACTTGGTAGATGAGAAGGGGCAAGGTCGATGGAAGTATATTGATATACATTATGTTAATGTGTACTTTACTAGTACTTGTAGCACCGGGTATAGATACCGTTGCTCGGTTAGTAACTCAAATAAAAGCTATGGTATAAACGGAGACTAGCTAAAGGTGAGATGACGATATGTGTTGAAGTGTTTCCAAGCTTGATGTGATCAAGCATCGATACCCTTCACCATCGAGATTGGTGTTAGACCTAAATAATTGTTATTTGGTGTTTATGCTGAGATAGACATGATTGGATTATGTCTATCGCAATAAGGTTTTCATTCAAGGAGAATAATGGTTACTCCTTATTTGAATAATACATTCAATGGTCTTGCACCAAAAATGAATGGTTTATTGAATCCGAGAGTGATACATGTTCATGCCAAAAGATATAAGATAGTAATGATAGTACCACATACTTGTGGCACTACCACTTGAGTCATATTGGTATAAACGCATGAAGAAGCTCCATGTTGATGGATCTTGACTCACTGCTTTGATAAGATTGAGACATTGAACAATGTCTATTTGGATGAAGAACTCCATGCAGATGGATCATTTGGACTCACTTGATTTTGAATCACTTGAGACATGCAAATCATACCAAAGGGCAAGATTAAAAGTCGGTTTTCAAGAAATGGAACAAGAAAGCAACTTGTTGGAAGTAATACATTTTGATGTGTGCGGTCCAATGAGTGCCGAGGCAAAAGGGAATTATGTTCTTACTTCAGTATGATTTGAGTAGATAAGGTATATTTACTTGATGAAACACAAGTCTGAATTATTGAATGGTTCAAGTAATTTCAGAAGGTTGAAGATCTTCGTGAAAGAGGATAAAATGTATATGATATGATCATAGAGATGAATATCCGTGTTACGAAGTTTTGGCACGCAATTAAGACATTGTGGAAATTGTTTCACAATTAATACTACCGAACACCATAGTGTGTGGTGGTCCCAACATCATACACCTTTTTGGATATGGTGCGACTATGATGTTCTTATCAATTACCACTATCATTCATGGGTTAGGCATTAGAGACAACCGCAACTCACTTTAAATAGGGCACCACGTAATTCCTGAGATGACACCGTATTAACTATGGTTTAGAGAAACCTAAGCTTTCCTTTGAAAGCTTGGGGCCATGGACGCTTATGTGAAAAAGTTTCAGGTTGATAAGCTCGAATCAGATAAATGCATCTTCATAGGACACCCAAAAACAGTTGGGTATACCTCCTATTTCAGAATTAAGCAAAAGTGATTGTTTTAGAACGGGTTCTTTCTCGAGAAAAGTTTCCTCAAAGAATTGAGTGGGAGGATGGTGGAGACTTGATGAGGATTGAACCCCACTTCAACTAGGTGTAGCAGGTCAAGGAAGTTGTTCCTTTGGCACCTACACCAATTGAAGTGGAAGCCGGATAGTGATCATGCGGATCAAGTCAACCGCTAAACCTCGTAGGGTCGGCAAAGGATGCACTACTTCAGAGTGGTATTTAATCCTTCTTGGGTCTTTGGAGGTCAACAATGAACCCACAAGCTATGGAGAAGGAGGTCCCGGATTCCAAATGGCTAGGAAAACCGAGAGGATCCATGTATAAAAACAAAGTAGACTTTGGAAGAACTACTTAATGGTCAAGGCTGTTTGGGATGATGGATTCTAAGAGGGAAGATGATAATGATGGTATGTGTCACCATTAAGAAAGCTCACTTGTCGCTAAGATGTTTCCCAAGTTCAAGGAGTTGACTATGATGAGATTTCTCACCTAATCGATGCTAAGAGTCTGTTGGAATTATATTAGCCATGGATTATTTATGAAATTTGCGTATAGGATGTCAAAACATTGTTTCGACGATTTTCTTGAGGAAAGTTTATATGTGATACAACCGAAGTTTTGTCAATCCTAAAAGATGCTAACAAGTATGCAAAGCTCTAGCAATCCTTCTAAGGACCTGAGTAAGCATCTCGGAGTTGGAGTATACGCTTGATGAGATGATCAAAGATTTTGGGTTTATACAAAGTTTATGAGAAACTTGTATTTCCAAAGAAGTGAGGGAACACTATAGTATTTCGATAAGTATATGTGAATGACATATTGTTGATCCGAAATGATGTAAAATTTGGAAAGCATAAAGGGTTGTTTGAAAGGAGTTTTTCAAGGAAAACCTGGATTAAGCTACTTGAACATTGAGCATCAAGATCTATAAGGATAGATCAAAATCGCTGATAGTACTTTCAAATGAGCACATACCTTGACATGATCTTGAAGGTGTTCAAGATGGATCACCAAAGAAGGAGTTCTTGCCTGAGCTGTAAGGTATGAAGTTAAGACTTAAAGCTCGACCACAGCAGAAGAAAGAGAAAGGACGAATGTCGCCTCTATGCCTTAGCCATAGGCTCTATACAAGATGTCATGCTTTGTACCGCACTGATATGTGCCTTGCCACGTGTCCGGCAAGGGTACAAGAGTGATCCAGAATGGATCATTGACAAGGTCAAAATTGTCCTTGGAGTAATAAGGACATGTTTTCGATTATGGAGGTGATAAAGAGCTCGCGTAGAAGGGTTACGCCGATGCAAGCTTTAACACCTATCCAAATGACTCGAGTAGCAAACCGGATACGATAGTGGAGCAACCATTTGGAATAGCTCCAAGTGAGTGTGGAAGCAGCATTTACAATATGACCTAGAGATTTGAAGTACATACGGATCTGAATGTTGCGATCGCTGACTAAAACCTCTCTCACAAGAAAAACATGATAAACCCCGTAACTCATTGAGTCTTAATCACATGATGATGTGAACTAGTTTGTAGACACTAGTAAATCTTTGGATGTTGGTCAAATGGCTATATGACCTGTGAGTGTTAATCACATGGCGATGTGAACTAGATTATTGACTCTAGTGCAAGTGGGAGACTGTTGGAAATATGCTCTAGAGGCAATAATAATTACTTATTATTATTATTATTATATTTCCTTTTTCATGATAATCGCTTATTATCCATGCTATAATTGTATTGATAGGAAACTCATATACATGTGTGGGTACATAGACAACACCATGTCCCTAGTAACCTCTAGTTGATTAGCTCGTTGATCAATAGATGGTTACGGTTTCCTGACCATGGACATTGGATGTCGTTGATAACGGATCACATCATTAGGAGAATGATGTGATGGACAAGAACCAATCCTAAGCCTAGCACAAAGATCGTAGTTCGATGCTAAAGCTTTTCTAATGTCAAGTATCATTTCCTTAGACCATGAGATTGTGCAACCCCGGATACCGTAGGAATGCTTTGGTGTGCCAAACGCACAACGTAATTGGGTGGCTACTAAAGGTACACTACGGTATCTTCGAAAGTGTTTGTTGGGTTGGCACGAATCGAGACTGGATTTGTCACTCCGATGACTGAGAGGTATCTCGGGCCCACTCGGTAATGCATCATCATAATGAGCTCAATGTGACTAAGTAGTTAGTCACGGATCATGCATTATGGAACAGTAAAGTGACTTGCCGGTAACGAGATTGAACGAGGTATTGGGATACCGACGATCAATCTCCGCAAGTAACGCATCGATTGACAAAGGGAATTGCATACGGGATTGCTTGAATCTTGACATCGTGGTTCATCCGATGAGATCGCCGTGGAACATGTGGGAGCCAACATGGGTATCCAGATCCCGCTGTTGGTTATTGACCGGAGAACGCCCTGGTCATGTCTCGCATGGTTCCCGAACCGTAGGGTCTACATGCTTAAGGTTTAGTGACGCTAGAGTTGTTATGGGAAATAGTATGTGGTTACGAAGGTTGTTCGAGTCCCGGATGAGATCCCAAACATGACGAGGAGCTCCGAATGGTCCGGACGTGAAGATCGTATATTGGACGAAGGGTATTGAGTCCGGAATTGTTCCGGGGTACCTGTGTGATGACCAGCGTGTCCGAAGGGGTTTTGAGGCCCCGTAAGCGTTGGGGGCCTTATGGGCCATGGGAAGAGGGCACATCAGCCCACTAAGGGGCTGAGCGCCCTCCCACACCATCTCACGTAATCAGAGAGGTGGGGCGCCACCCCTAGGGCAGCCGCCTGCCCGGCTTGGGGGGCAAGTTTCTAGGGGTGGGGGCACCAAACCCATCTAGGTTTCCCCGTGGTCGCCGCCTCCCTAGGGAACCCTAGGGCGCCCTCCTCCCTTCCCCTATATATAGTGAGGGAGAGAGGCAGCCGCACCTTCCTCGGCGCAGCCCTCTCCTCCTCCAACACCTCCTCCTCCTCCGTAGTGCTTGGCAAGCCCTACCGAGAACCACGAGCCCATCACCACCATGCCGCCAGTGCTGCTGGAGTTTTCCTCAACTTATCCTCTCCCTTGCTGGATCAAGAAGGAGGAGACGCCCCGGCTGTACGTGTGTTCAACACGGAGGCGCCGTCTGCTCGGCTCTTAGATCGGAATCGACCGCGATCTGAATCGCCATGCGTACGACTCACCAACCGCGTTTGTAACGCTCCGATCGCGATCTTCAAGGGTATGAAGATGCACTCTCTATCTCATTGCTAGTCTCTCCATAGATTGATCTTGGTGATGCGAGAAAATTTTGAATTTCTGCTACGCCCCAACACGGGCATAGCGCTTCTTGGGCAGTGTCATCAGCCAATGCGGAGCATGGTGCTTCCACTAGTGCGTTGGAGGGTGGCTCCTCCGGAGTAGCCCCTGGGCGCAGGAGCCCCCTAACGCGGCCGCT